>PVJO010017903.1:15966-38117 GCA_004026905.1 Hystrix cristata | reverse complement strand
AAGCTCGTTACTCTCCAGACTCTCTGCAGGGACTCTCCGGAGTAGACTCCAGCCTCCCCTGACTCACTGGACACGTAACTAAGGAGGCTTCATGTCACCATGCTCCTGGGACAAGGACACAGAGGAGGGCCCCTCTCTTGCCAACTCCTGTACCAGCTGGCATGCTCCTTGGTTCCTACTCTGAGCATTTTGCAGGGGGTGGGGTGCTGGAGATGGAGCGCAGGGCTTTGGCAAGCATTCCACCACTGAGCTAAATCCGCAACCCCTCTCCGAGCATTTGTCTGTCTGTTTGTGTTTTTTTCTTTGGTGCTGGGGATCGAACTCAGGGCCTTGCGCTTGCTAGGCAAGCTCTCTGAGCATTTTTAACTGTCTGCTTGTCTTTCTCATTCAGATCTGGGGTCACACGTGTCATTTCAGGTTTCCTGAGTGTCAAGGTCGCAGCTTTTGTTCTGTCAAACTCAGACTGGCAGAGATTGAGCCCTGCTGCTAGGGGTGTGTGTGTGGGGGGGCGTGCTGTGCCAGGAGAGTCAGCTCAGCCCTCATATGTCCTAGCCGTGTGACTGTGACAGAAACTCAGCGATGTGCTTGTCCTATTTCTTGCTGTCCCTACACGTCTGGCATCCACCCCCACTTTTTAAGGCCTGGCACTCCATCTCAGCTGGAAAACTCTGTGTTTTACCGTCAGTACTGCCAAAAAGAAAAAAAAATAGATGATTTGTATATATCTAGCAGCAGAGCCCTGGTGAACATCTTTAGACGTGATTCCTTGGGATGTTAGGGTAAGGTACATGATAAACCACTCTCTAGCAAGTTCTATTTATTCATGGGGGCATATTTATAGGACATCTCAGGTTGAATGGGTTTGCATTTGTAGGTAGTGCTGTCTGTAGTAGCTCTTCTTTATGTGACTGAAACTCAAAGCCACTGGTGGCCTGAATTTTGTGTATCATGCCCTAGCTTGTGGTTGAGGACTAAATCCATAGCCTTAGCATAGAGAACTGGAGTAGGTCCATCCCCTGACCTGCATTCCCTGCCCTGGCACTGTCCTCAGAAGATGCCCTGAGGCCTGAGCCAGGCATTTACCAGGGCAGCTCCATCTGGAAGAACTCTGGGGGATCTCCCTGCATCCCTGTAAGGGGCAGTGCCACTGACATGGTCTCTCTGAGCCCTGTGGGATTGTAGCACCCGGGCTTAACAGAGATACCGAGGCAGCCGCGTGGCCACTGTGGAGATTAGCAGGACACACAAGCGCTCAGAATGCCTTGGGCCAGACATCTTTGCCAAGGCCTGATTGATTGCGGGGTCTCCAGGAACGAAAGAGAGCACAGCCTACTCCATCAGGGACTAATGTGTCTACCTGGAAATGCTGTAGGTTTGAGAGTCAAGGTTTTGACTTCAGGTGACCCATAGGGACTCAGTCTGTCACCTGGTTTGCAGACCTACGCCAGTGAAGAACCCAGTCCATTCAGCCACTAGTCTTCCTGAGCCTTCCTCAAAGGGACCTGCAGCCGTGTACTGAACTGACATGTCATCTGGGAAAACAGGTGTGCCTGAGCAGCTTTCCCACTGGCGGGGCCCTACCTGTTAGTAACCTGGGGAGGAGTCATGCTAACTCACTGCATCCCCACTACCAGAATCTTGTACGCCAGGACTCCAGTGACCAGGACGTCTGCTCTGCCCACCTCCCCTGGGCGGGGTGGTGGTAGTGAGGGAGGTGGCCATGTGGCGCGAGACACATCCAAGCCACTCTCTGGGCAGTCAGGGCAGGGTGGGAAGAGGGAACGGCCATTTTGGGAAGCTGAAACTCAGGGGAGGTGGTGCATGAGAGCTGGGGCGGGACTGGGGCGTGGCTCCATGTACAGGGTCGTTGCTCAGTCGCCGGCCCGATGGTGTCGCCACCCTCTTCCCCGTCTCCAGATCTCTCCGGGCAGGGCAATGCTTCTCTCCTAGATGTTATCAGAGGGCCCAGCAGCGCGGGGGAGGGGGCGCTTCCTCGGCCTCCATTCTGCGGGAAGCAGACACCCGGAACTCTGTGAAAAGTGGGACTCGGTGCAAGGCCTGCTTCGGACTCCTTGGTTACAGGAGAGGGGCACTGAGAGGGGCGGATCTCCCGCTCTAGCCTCCCTGTTGACCAAGGAAAGCCGACTGAGGCCCCAGTATGACGCTTCCCGGCTGGGCCTGGCGCCTAGGAGGCCCGGAGTGCCAGTCCTGGGCTCAGCAAACTAGGAAACTCTTGCACGGCAGCCCCAAGTCCTACCCAAAAATCGTTCTTTCAACTCTTGGAATATATGTGTGTTTTAATTACAGTAATTCGTTTGTCAATAGTTCCACGCCCAAGATGGCTAGCCGGAAGCTGGCGTCTCAAGTCTATGTGTCCAAACCCCATTTGCTAGCCGGCCGCCCACGGTTATGCGTCATCACCCCTGCGCTCTGCGCATGTGCTGGGCCGCTCCCGCACGCAGGCGCAGAACGCCGGTCTCTCTGTGGTCCTGAGGTCTGACAGAGCGTCCACTCGCGTTGACTGAGACTCTATGGTTCCTACGTGTGAAGATAGGCCGCCTATATAAGGTATGCACAGGCGTGGGAGCGCCTCTTTTCCTTCGGTGCGGTGAGTACGTATCACTGCGTGGTCTTTTGGTGCTCTTTTTAGCTGTGGCCTGAGGCTTGTCCTCATTTTCTGTTGCGACTTTACTTGTTTCGTTGCAGCCCCCAAAGACCTTTGTTGCCATGGGACGCCGTCCTGCCCGGTGGTGAGTGCCAAATAAGTACGATTTCGCTGTTTGGGAAAGAGGGATTGCCTTTGGGCTCCTTGGACAACCTTTGGGTGGAGCCTCTGTTGTGCCACACTCCCGTCCTGAGATCTGAGTCCATGTTTTCTGTAACATTTTTCCTATCGCTTTTCTTCTTCGTCTATACTATGTGCTCCTTTCCTTTAAAAGTTAACGCTGTTCCGGCGCTTCCCTGGTTTTGTTGTTGGGGTGGCGGGTTGGCCCAAGACTGCATGTGCAGCACAAGCGTTGGGCTGGAAGCGACCTCCGTCTGCACCCGATTCTCCATCCCGGAGATTCGCCCCGTTTTAGGAGATCGATGCCTCATGGGCCCTTTGTGTGCGAATCTTGTCTTAATTTCTCGGAGTACGGTGCTCTTGATCAGATAGATATGGGGCAGTTCGGGCCCAGTCGCTTCTTGCCCTGCAGGGGGCGTCTGGCGCCCTTCACGTGGCGCGGAGGCTGATTCCATACCTCGTGCCCGGAAGTCAGCTTGGGTGGCCTGGAGTGTTGTAATTCTGCAGCCAATTCGTAGCAGTTTTTAAACTAGGGGGTGGGTGTGAAGTAAAAGGTCGGCTTTATTAGGAGTGAGCTAGGGGTAAGGGAGATACTGATTCTTCTTCTTTTTCTTTTTTTAAGTGCTGGGGATCGAACTCAGGGCCTTGTGCTTGCAAGGCAAGCACTCTAACCACTGAGCTAAATCCCCAGCCGCGATACTGATTTTTTAGTAGCGTTATTGTGGGTGTTCTCTGTGGGGACTACCTGTTCACATCGTGTGTTGCTTTAGAGCAGATGTAGAGCTGTTTTCTGTGGAGACACTTTATTGTTGGATATTCATTTTTCCCAGTCCTCATAGTTGCTGTTTTTTTCCCATTTTGTGTTGGGCTGGGGATGTGATGTAGTTGAGTGCTAAAGGGGGCCTGGGTACGATCCCCATCACCTCAGAAAAACAGTATACTTTTGGGATTTGGCCTTAACTCCAGGGCTCAAGAGATCGTCCTGCCACAGCTCCCTGAGTACTGGGACTAAAGGCATGTACCTCTGTGATTCTTTCTTGTGTGTGTGGTACTAGGGGCTCTCACTGAGCTATATTTTCAGCCTTCTGTTGAGACAGGGTCTGGTTGAGTTGCCCAGGCCCCAGTCTCCTAAGTAGCTGAGATAGATGCTCAGTATGCACCACCCTTACTGTTGCTGAGTTCATTTGTGACTCTGGTCTTTTTCCCCCTGCAGTTACCGGTATTGTAAGAACAAGCCGTATCCAAAGTCTCGCTTCTGCCGAGGTGTCCCTGGTAAGTAGTGGGAAAGCTCCAAACCTGGTTTGGCTATGCTGCCTCTGCTCATCCTGTGAGGCCCTCAGCTCACCCAAGTTTTTTCCAGATGCCAAGATCCGCATTTTTGACCTGGGGCGGAAGAAGGCAAAAGTGGATGAATTCCCACTGTGTGGCCACATGGTATCTGACGAATATGAACAACTCTCCTCCGAAGGTGAGGCAGGGTCCTTTGCTAATCACACCCCTCTTCCTGTGATCCCTGGGACTCATGGGACAGTATACATCAGCCTTTCTGCAGGCTAGCCAAGGTAATGAGGCCCTGCTGAGTGACTTGCAGTGTTTTCTCTTCCTCTCCCCTCCTAGCTCTGGAGGCTGCCCGGATTTGTGCCAACAAGTACATGGTAAAAAGCTGCGGCAAAGATGGCTTCCATATCCGTGTGCGGCTCCACCCTTTCCATGTCATCCGCATCAACAAGATGTTGTCCTGTGCTGGAGCTGACAGGTGAAGTAGGGCTGTGCCTTTTCCTGTAACTTGGGGACTGTTTTGCTGGATTGGATGGCTAGTCAGTTGGGGCACAGAGGTGACCCTACATATAAGCTTAGTTACCCGTGGTGATAAATTTAAAAATGAAGGTAAAGGCTGGCAAGTGGGTTACAATGGTTACTTATCCATTCTACAACCAAATAAGTCTGTATTCCAGCAAAACCCAGAAAGCATCATGATTAAGTCCTGGGTGCCTCTGGACCACAGATGGTGGCACTTCAGTGCTCCAGGCTTCTCTGAGCATAGAAACCATCTCTAGGCAGTGGATAGTTGGGAGATTTCTGGCGCTGCAGTACCCTTCAAGGCATAAATAACACTTGGTTGTTTTGGGGTTCTCATGCTCTGCAGTCAATTAAGCCGACTGGGTTCCTTTGTTGGTAGGTGCCCAGTGTGCAATGGCTGCAAACAGCAACCTCCTTGGTAGTGTATGCAGCCTGTTGCTTATATGGGCTGCCCTAAGGGACCTTGGAGACACTGCTTCCCAGCAGATGTTTGTGTGTCTGACCTTGTGCCACCCCCAATCTAGGCTCCAAACAGGCATGCGGGGCGCCTTCGGGAAGCCCCAGGGCACGGTGGCAAGGGTTCACATTGGACAGGTCATCATGTCCATCCGCACCAAGTTGCAGAACAAGGAACATGTGATTGAGGCTCTGCGCAGGGCCAAGTTCAAGTTCCCTGGCCGCCAGAAGGTAAGCAGCGCTGCAGCCTCATTCCAACAAAGTTTCTGGCTCTGGTCCTCCACACTGGACTCCTTTCCTCTCCCTAGATCCACATCTCGAAGAAGTGGGGCTTCACCAAGTTCAATGCAGATGAATTTGAAGACATGGTGGCTGAAAAGCGCCTCATCCCTGATGGTTGTGGGGTGAAATACATCCCGAATCGTGGTCCCCTTGACAAGTGGCGGGCCTTGCACTCCTAAAGGCTTACACTGCCTTCCCCACCTTGTGCCCTCCCCACAAGTTCAATAAATCTTATCTCTGCCCCACTTAACTTGTGTCTGGGTATTCAGAGGGCAGAAGTGGGAAGGAGTCCTGCAAACTCTTGATTACAGCCCTTTCCAAAGAGGCCTTGAGAATCCATGGCGCTTACAGGAGTGGCTAGTGTTAGGCCACGTGCCGCCTGAAGTATCCTGCTCTAAGAAGACATTGGGCTGATTGCTGCAAGTGGGCATGGTTCCTGCCATCTGGCTTCACTGTCCAGGGCTTCGCAATGCCAGGCCTGATGGTGTTTTCTTGCCTGCAGTAGTGGGCTTGGTCCCCATGTAGACCTAGACATTCCAAGACCTGCAGGCTCCTACCAGTGGAGTTTGCTGTGGCCTTCTGTCCTGGACCCCAGTTGTAGGAGTTCAGCAGTATAGTCCCAGCACTGGGGCCTGAGAGACCTTCCATTTTATGATCTTCACATACAGCCGTCTGTAGTGTTGCAGATTACCTTTATTTTTGACCCTGGGGAGGAAGCTGAAGGCCATAAATACAAGTTTTCACATAAGTGGCCCTGATGTGGTCACCAATAAATTTTCCTGACCTGTCACCTTGCTAACCAGCGTTGGAGGCACCACTACCCAGCACCTTGTGGGACAAGGCCATGGCAGGCTCCTCAGACACACAGGTTGTGCTGGCTGTGGGCCAGTGAGCTGAGTGATATTTTTGGAGCACCTTATCTGTGTCTACCCGCTTGACTCACATGACCCCTGAGTACAATAAAGATGGCCTGCTCACTAGTCTGCTACACATGTGGTATCCCTCCAGTCTGGCATTTGTTTCCAGTGTGTTGGTTTCCTTTTTGTCAGAATAATTTGGATTTGTTGTGAGCCCTACAGGATTTGGTGGAGGTGAGAGTCTGAGAGATGCTTCCCTCCTCAGCCAAGAATCTGCTTAGCCTCCACCCCTGAAGCTATCTGAGGGCTCCTGGCTCCCTCTTGGTACCAGACTCGAACCCAAACAGGCAAGTGGAGGGGCAGTCAAGAAGGCTGCAGTCAAAGCCCCTCAGGAGTAGCAGGTGGGATGGACGGAGGCCAGGGTTAGTCAGGTCAGGAGTGACAGCAGCAGTGACAGCAGCAGCAGGGTGGCCAGGCTGGGGGGCTGGTTGCCTGGTACCGCCTGGTCCAGCTCCACCTCCACAGGGTAATGGTCGCTGATGCTGAGGGCCTGGGAGGGTGGGGATGTGTTGTCAGACCTGGGTTTGCCCTCACCCGAGTCACCCTTGTATCTGTCTGCCCCTACCTCCTCCTCGGTGAGCCGGAAGCTCTGGGGGAAGTCAAAGGCTGCTGCGGCACGCACAAGCCCCTGGCAGGCCTCGCCATGCATCACGATGCGGTCGTAGGTGCAGTTGGTGCTGGCCCGCACCGTGGTGTCCTCACCATCGGCGATGGCCCAGAGGAAGCCTGCCTGGGTGCGCAGTAGCAGTGTGCTCAGGCGTTTCTTGGCCAGCGAGGCACAGTCGGCGTTGAAGTCCCCGAGCAGGATGACATCCTAAAACAGAGGCATTGGGCCTGGCTCTCAGGCCAGCCTCTTCCCCGCCCCTGCCCCCATACCAGCTGCTTGGCCTGACCTTGCTCTGCCAGCGTTGGGTGACATCCAGGAAGACCGCATGGAGGGCATTCAGCTCATTCTCCACGTCCTTAGGGGTGGTGTGCAGCGGGACCAGCACCACATTAGGAAGGACTGCAAGGCCCGTGGAGCCAGGGTTGCCACCCAGCCTAGGCCATGTCCGGCTTCCTCTGCCCCTCTGCCCCACCACAGCCAGCCAGACTCTCCCACCTTTGTCCCCCCTACTTTTGCTAGGCACAGTGAACTGGGCCACAAAGGGCTCCCGGGCAAACAGGTCATCCTTGTCTTCATACTGGTAGTAATTCAAAACTTGGGTCTTGTCGGACCTGTGAGGACAAAGGACAAGAAGCAGTTGCCCCAAGTCACTGATTGGGTTTTTTTTTTTTTGTTTTTTTTTTCTGGTGCTGGGGTTCGAACTCAGGGCCTTGTGCTTTCGAGGCCAGCACTCTGACCACTGAGCTAAATCCCCAACCCCTCTGATTGGGTTTTTTTTTTTTTTGGTACCGGGAATCGAACTCAGGGCCTCATGCTTGTGAGGCAAACACTCTTAACCACTGAGCTAAATCCCCGGCCCTTTGATTGGGTATTTTGAGACCAAGTCTCCCTATGTTGTTCAGGCTGGATTTGAACTCACTACATAGCCCAGGCTGGCCTCAAACTCGCAGCGATATTCCTTCAGCCTTCTGAGTGCTAAGATTACAGGCGTGCACCACACCTGGCATACTGGTTTTAGCTTACACATGCCAAGAGCAGACATGGCACCCAGGGATGGCCTCTCCTATTTCCTGACCCTACCTATTTCATGTTGGCACAGCCTTTTTCCGAGAAAGTGGCTTATTTTATTTTGTTTTTTGAGACAGGGTCTCACTATGTAGTTCAGGCTACCCTTGAACTTGCAGTAGTCCTCCTGCCTCAGCCTCCTGAGTGCTGGGATGACAGGTGTGAGCCACCACGCCTGGCTTTTAGAAGAATAAATTTATTTATTTTTTGGTGCTGGGAATCAAACTCGGGGCCTTGTGCTTGCTAGGCAAGCGCTCTACCACTTGAGCTAAATCTGCAACCCCTTTTAGAAGTAATTTAAACAATTCTTTTTTTGGTGCCTTTCACCTGCTAAGCACACCCTCTACTACTCAGCAATGCCCCCAGTTCCTTAAAAATTGTTTTTGAGCTGGTGTCTCTCTGTGTCTTGGCCGCTCAAGTAGCCGGAACTACAGGCATGTGCCAGGGACCAGCTACAGCTTTTTAGTTTTTTGGTTTTTTTGGGGGGATGGGGGGCGATGCTGGGGATTGAACTCAGGGCCTTATGCTTGTTAGGCAAGCACTCTAACCACTGAGCTAAATCCCCAGCTCTTTAGTTTGTTTTTTTTTTTTTAATCAACATATAACTCATAGCCAAGTGTGGTGGCACACACCTGTCTTCCCAGCACTCTAGGAAGCTGAGGCAGGATGGTCACAAGCTTGAGCCCAGCCTGGGCAACTTATCAAGACCCTGTCTCAAAAATAAAAAAGAGAGTTGGGGGTGTAGCTCAGTCCCCAATACAAAAAGAAAATATAACTCACATCTCCTGAAACTCAGATGTTTAAAGTATACAATTCCATGGTTTCAGCCAATTCCAAGGATGTGCAACTGTCACAACTGATTGCAACACTCTTGTCCCCCGAGTAGGACCCTGACACTGTCCCCATGTGCAGTCCCTCTCCACTCCCTCCCCCAGGTTCTAGCTGCCACTCATCTGTTCTCTGTAGTGACAGTTCATAGGAGTGGAAACGAATCTCATGTGATCTTTGGTGACCAGCTTCCCTCTTTAGCACAATGGTTCCAAGGTGTCCTCACCCCGGGGGTGCATATGTGTCCTATACCACTAGATGAGTGGATCACACTCTGTCCCCCGTTCTCATCTCCTGGGCATCTGGACACGGACAGCATCAACCAGTTGGTGAACACTTCCACTTTGGGGTTTCTTTTCTTTTGCAGTACTGAGGGCTGAACCCAAGGCCTTCACTCTACTGTCTCATTCCCAGTCCTTTTTATTTTTTGAGAAAGGGTCTTGCTACCATTCTTCGCTTTTATGAATAACAAGCGTTCATTTCTCCAAGATAGGTACCAAGGAGATATACTTATTTTGGAGTAAATCAGACTGTATGTAACCTATATAGAAAAACAGGTCTTTTTCCCTGACAGGCTCCCCCATGCCCACTCTCTCAACTTTGATTCCAAAGAGCCTCCCCCCACCCCCAGGCGTCCATCTTCCCAGGGCCTTAAGGTGGCTTTTTGTTTTATTTTGGTTTTTAAATTTAATTTAATTTTGGCTTTTTTGTTGTTGTTTTTTTTTTGAGACAAAGTCTTACTATGTAGCCCAGGCTGGCCTGGAACTTGCAACAATCTTCCTGCCTCAGCCTATCGAGTGCTGGGATGACAGGGCCACACCACCATGCCCAGCTTAAAGCTGTTTCTATTCTTTTTTTTTTTTTTTTTGGTGGTGCTGGGGATCGAACTCAGGGCCTTGTGCTTGCAAGGCAAGCCCTCCAACCGCTGAGCTAAATCCCCAGCCCCTAAAGCTGTTTCTAGAAATCAAGTTTACCCAAGGCCACAAGTGGTACCCATTCCTCCTCTTCCCCAAGAGAGGAGACCAACCACACCCTGAGCCCTTGTGGCTTTCACAGGAGAGAGGAAGAAGGGCTGGAAACCCAGGCTTTGAGAGGGGTGCTGCTGCCTACAGACACTTTGGCGGAGGGATGGAACGGCTGCCCTAGGAGGAAGAATCTTTTTTGGTTGGTTTTTTCCTTTCCTTTCTTGTCTAGCTGTCTTTCTTTCTTTCTTTCTTTCTTTTTCTTTCTTTCTTTCTTTCTTTCTCTTTCTTTCTTTCTTTCTTTCTTTCTTTCTTTGGTTTTTTCCTTTCCTTTCTTGTCTAGCTGTCTTTCTTTCTTTTTCTTTCTTTCTTTCTTTCTTTCTTTCTTTCTTTCTTTCTTTCTTTCTTTCTTTCTTCTTTCTTTCTTTCTTTCTCTTTCTTTCTTTCCTTCCTTCCTTCCTTCCTTCCTTCCTTCCTTCCTTCCTTCCTTCCTTCCTCCCCCCCTTCTCTCTTTCTTTCTCTCTTTCTTTCTTTTTCAAGGTCTTGCGCTTTGTAGCCCAGGCTGGCCTGGAACTCTCAGTGATCCTCACGCCTCAGCCTCCTGAGTGTGGTGATGACAGGCCATTTCACAGCAGGACCAAGGCTGCCCCACTACTTCCCACCCCGTGCTTATACTTACCGGTAAATGTATACATACTTCTCCTTGTATGTGCTGCGCCCCAGCTGCAAGCTGTTGAGGAAGCTGTAGCACCGCGAGCCACTGAATTTGCTGTGGAAAAGGGAACCAGGGTCAGGGCCCATGGCATGGGTGGCCCCAGCTCAGGTGCACAGAGCCCTTCTCACCGTCTGAGTTCTTGCAGCAGGAAGGAGATGGTCTTATTGGAAGAGTCCACGACTTCCTGCAGCACCATGATGTCACAGCGAGCCAGGATCTGCAGGACACCGGAAGGCCAGCCCTGCTCACAGCTGGCTCTGGGCCCAGAGGGCAGTGGGACTTGAAAAGGCCCAGGCCAGACTGAGTGCTGCCTGTGCGCTCATGGCCCAGTTGTCCCTTCCTCGCCGGGCCATGCACCAGATCAGCTGGGACTGGGCTCAGGGTCATGGTCCTTGGGGGCACAGACCACTGCCAAACCTACATACCTGTACTAGGATGTCTTTCACTTGCTCCTTGGTCACCTTGGCCAGCGTCAGCCGGTGGACGTTGAAGGCGCAGATGCGAAAGGCCTCGGACTGGCTGGCCAAGAGGATAAGCAGGAGAGCAGCGAGGCCATGCATGGCTGCGTATGCGCTGCAGGCCCTGTGACATGTGGCCGGGGCTTGCTCAGCAGGGCCTGGATGGGTGGCACTGGCCCTGCTGCAGCCCTGCTGTGGCCCTGCAGGTCCCGGCCTCCCTCCCGGGAGAGCTCTACCAGTGTCTGCCATAGGGCTGGCCCACACAGCGACACATGTGGCACTGAATGAACCACCTTGGCCAAGTAAGTGACAGTCCAGCAATGCAGGAGCATATTCACACTGTTGTGTGACCACCACTTCCATCCCTAGAATATTTCCATCTTCCCAAACTAAATTCTGTGTCGTAGTACTAAGCATAACTTTGGCCAGGCATGGTGGTGTGTGTCTGTCATCCCAGCACTCTGGAGGCTGATACAAGATGATCACTGTGAGTTCAAGGCCAGCCTGGGCTACACAGTGAGACCCTGCATGCCTGCCTGTTATCCCAGCACTTGGGAGGCTGGAGCAAGAGGAGTGCCACAAGTTCGAGGCCAGCCTGGGCTACATAGTGAATGAATTCAAGCCTCAGCCTCCCAGAGTGCTGGGATTCCTGGCTCCTGCCCTGTCTTAGGGCTCTAAAGACACACGAAATGAGGCAGAAGCACCTGGTTTCTTGGCCACCTTTCACCTTCCCCCCCAGTCACTTCTGCCTCTATCTGGCTCTCTCTTCTCACTTGTCCCCACTCTGTGTCTTTCAGTTTCCCCACCACCGCTGCCACCTGCGCTGTCACTCATGCTAATCTGGGTCTCTGACCCTGGTGCCTATTCTAGGATATATGTGGGCATGTGAACAGCCCTGTACTGCTACTGGCGGAACTGGAGGCTGCGGGGCCAGGAGCTCCCACGAGGCCACGGGCCAGAGGGACCAGCCAGAGTGATAGTTCCCGGCCCCAGCTCAGCGTTTAACCCCAGGGCCTCCAACGCCAGCCTCGGAGCCCAGGGCTCTGTCGCCTCCCAACACTTTTCCTCTTTCCATCTGCCCGCAGGGTTTTCATACCTGTCACATTCGTCAGTCTCCACGCCAGCCTTAGCCTTAAATGGATCGCGACACCTAGCAGGATCGCAGCTCCCGCTTTGGTGAGAACCGGAGCCCGAAGAACGAGGAACTTGGGTTTCCGACCCACCCAGCCGGGCCTGGCGGGACACCAACCCCCGCCGCCTGGTAAACCGGCCCCGGCCCCGCCCCCGGCCCCGCCCCGGTCCCGCCCCCGGCCCTGCCGCACCGCCTGCAGGGAGGGCGGCACCTTTTCGGGAACTGCAGACCTGCCCGCCCAACGCCCCGCCCAAACAGCCCCCCCAGAGCCCGCCCTCCGAGTGGTGTGGAGCCGGACGCTGGCCAAGGCGGGGTCTGCGGAGCCTGAGTAGTCGCCGCCGCCTTGCAGAGGTCCCCCCAAGAGCTACGACTACCTGGGTCAGAGCTGGGGCGAGAGGAGATGGCGCCCACCTAACGAAACCCCGGATCCGCCCAGGTCCCCTTTGGGTCGTTGACAGTGTGACCCTGCAGTACAGTGTCCCTACGGGGCAGAAGTTGGAAAGCTTTTGGTTTGGTTTGGCTTGGTTTGGTTTAGTGCTGGGGATAAACCCAGGGCCTCTCGCGTGGTGGGCGAATGTTCTGCTACCGCACTACATCCCAGACTCTTGGAGAAAATGTTTAGGTCAATAAAAGTATGGTTTAAACCGGGCATGGTTGTGCAGCACTCGGGAGGCTAAGGCAGGGGGATTGCTGTGAGTTCGAGGCCAGCCCGGGCTACATAGTGACTTCAAGGCCAGCCTGAACTACATAATGAGACCCTGTCTCGAAAAAACAAAAAACCAAAACAAATTGTAGTTTTAAAATTAAACATACAAGCTTTGACAACGACTGTTTTTAACCACCACCACTTTTGGTACAGGGGATTGAATCCAGGGCCTTCGAACTGAGCTACACCCACAGATCTTTTTTAAATTTTGAGACAGGGTTTTGCTTAAATTGCTCAGGCTGTGCTCAAATTTGAAATCAATCCTCCTGCCTCAGCCTCCCAGAGTGCTGGATTTAGAGGCCTGTCCCGCGTTGCCCAGCAGGGACGGGACTATTGGGGTGGGGAATGTTTTGGAAGGAAAAGTAGTGGTTGACAGCATTGTTAATGTACTAAATGTACAGTTAATGTATCGTGGATGTAGTAACACCATATTATACATACGTGATATATACGTCTTATTGTTTACATTACTATATTACATATTACGTGTATGATTTACATAGTATTTTAAATCCATATATACATACCATATAGTACAGTCAAGTAATAATATTGCAATTATGTAAGATCATATTTTGGTTTTTTTTTTTTTTTTTGGGTGCTGGGGATCGAACTCTGGTCCTTGTGCTTGCAAGGCAAGCACTTTAACCACTGAGCTAAATCCCCAGCCCTGTTTGTTCGTTTTTTTGAGGCAGGGTCTTTCTGTGTAGTTCAAACTGACCTGGAACTTGGGACGATCCTCCTGCCTCAGCTTTCTGAATGCTGGGATGACAGGCGCATGCCATCACGCCGAGCTGTAAAATTGCATGTTTGTAATTATGTAAAACTACACAGTGTAATATATATATGTGTGCGCGTGTGTGCATTGTATGTCATTTTTTTTTTTTTTTTTTGGTGGTGCCGGGGATCGAACTCAGGCCCTCATGCTTGCAAGGCAAGCACTCTAATCACTGAGCTAAATCCCCGGCCCCTGTATGTCATTTATGATAATATATGTATAAGATAGTCCAAAATAAAAAATGGTTAATTCTCTCTCTTTTTTTTAGACAGGGTCTCACTATGCGGTTCAGGCTGGCCTTGAACTTACTACGTAGCTAGACTGGCCTCGAATTCATCGAATTCATCGATCCTCAAATTTTAGCCTCCCAAATGCTAGGATTACAGGCGTGCCCCACCACACGCAGCTAAAATAGTTAATTCTTTTTTTTAGTGGTTAATTCTATGTCATGCGAATTTTACCTCAATAAAAATAAAAGACAAACAATAAAAAAAGCTCCTGCAGCCTAGACCTTCAATGCTTCAGGTAATCGTGCTGCACAGCCCAGGTCATTTACAGAGACTTTAGTTAAGGACCCCTCTCCCAAAGGCGTGGCCGGCCGACTATCGCAAACCACGACCCAGCAGGGCGGGGCCAGAGAGAGCAGGGCCGGCCTGGCCCCGCCCCCACTGCCGTCAAGCGTCCGGCGAGTTTCGCGACAGGTGGCCGGGGAGCCGGGAGCCTTCGTCTGTTCGCTTTCCGGCGGTGCGCGTGCGCGGTGCGCAGCTGTCACTGCCTGCTGTGCGGCCATGTCCCACTTGTCGCTACGACCCTGGCCTCTAGCCCCGGCGGCGAGTTCGCTGTAGCGCGGTTGTGGTCCGATTTGGGAGGTGACCTTGGCCCGGGTCCCCGTCTCCGCGATCCGCGGCTCCCGTGGGTACTGGAGGCTGTCCAAGACCCTCCGGTGACTGAGGACATAGGCCTCAGTCCCTCAGGCTGCCCAGGACGGCGGCGGGTGGCCCGAGGCCATGCCCCTCCATGTGCGCTGGCCGTTCCCCGCCGTGCCGCCGCTCACCTGGACCCTGGCCAGCAGCGTCGTCATGGGCTTGGTGGGCACCTACAGCTGCTTCTGGACCAGTGAGTGGCTCATGGACAAGGCAGGATCTGCCCCTGGCTAGGGTGGGGGCTTGGGGTTGAGGGCGATAGGGGACCATCCCGGGGGAAGTTAGCCTCGGGCAGATGGGAGGAGGCTGAGACGGAGACCCCTTTGTCCCCCCAGAGTACATGAACCACCTCATTGTCCACAACAAGGAGGTGCTGTACGAGCTCATCGAGAACCGAAGCCCCACCACTCCCCTCATCACTGTCTCCAACCACCAGTCCTGCATGGATGATCCTCACCTCTGGGGTACCCGGGCCGGGTGCTGGGCATGGGGAGGCAGAGAAGGAAGCCAGGCTGGGGCAAGTGACTGCACGCGGATCCACTTCCCACTGGGCTTCTGGCATGGCCCTGGCACTTCTGTGTCAGGGATGCCCCACCTCTGGGGTGCAAATTCCATTTGTGGCCCCTTGGGCATCCCCTTAGAGCCCCAGAAATGTAAAAGGAACACGGAAGTGACCACAGGGCAAGGCCGAGGTGATTTTTGTTTTTCCTGGGAGGGCACACCCGTGGAACCCTCCGTTGGTCCTCCAGAGTGTTGAGGGCAAACCGGGGGGACTACAAGACATCCTCCTGAGGAACGACTGGGTTAAAGGTTGTAAGTTTGGACCTGGGAGCTGGTTCCAGGCTTGCCTCTGGCTGGATCTGTAGCTCTCGACCTGCACCAGCTTGGAGCCCAGTTGCCGCCCCACCCTTAAGTCCCTGCTCTGCTGGTGTCATCAGAAGTTTGCATGGCCCCAATTACTGGAGGGCTGGGTTGAGAGGCGGCCAGGGCCTCCCCTGCAGAGTGAGGATATTGTTATCCCAGGGCAGACTTGAGGCTCTCAGATATCAACTTGGCTACCAGGTGACAATTGCCTGGAGGATACCACAGGCTGGAAAAGAGGCCTTGGAACTAGGGTGGTCACAGTGGACATGGAGGGAGATGTTTAACAGAATGGTTGCACATGCTTGTCATCCCAACACTTGGGAGACTGAGGCAGGAGGGTTGCTGCAATTTTGAGGCCAGCCTGAGTTACACAGTGAGTTCAAGGCCAGCTTGAATTGTATAGCGAGACCCTATCTCAAAAAACAAACAAAAAGAATGTAAATTGTCAGGATGTACCAGGGAGGTAGGTAGGTCACTCTCTGTGATGAGTAAGCTGTGATGGTGGGGACTTGAGGGTCCAGCCCAAGAGTCTAGAAGATGCCACTGAAATGAGGTAATCAAGAAGGACACATCCTGAAGGAAAGCGAGTCAGACACAAAGCCTCTTCTGTACTTACCTAGGAATCCTGAAACTCCGCCACATCTGGAACCTGAAGCTCATGCGTTGGTGAGCAGGCCCTGCCCCAGTTTACCCTTCTGCTCCCTGGAGGTAGCAGCTGCAGTCCGGGCAGGGCATGGGGTGCAGCCTATGGGCCCTCATCTTGGGCCCCTAATTTGGAAGGCATCAGTGACCAGGCCTGTCCTTCCGCCAGGACCCCGGCAGCAGCAGACATCTGCTTCACCAAGGAGCTGCACTCACGCTTCTTCAGTCTGGGCAAGTGTGTGCCCGTGTGCCGAGGTGAGCTATGCCTGCAGTGTCCGGGCTCCCTAGGATGGGGATGTTGCACCTCACTTCTGTCTCAGAGTGGCCTGTGTGTGACAGGCTGGCTGGGAGCCAGGGGCAGCATCGAGAGGCGTGGAGGTGACGGAGGCAGCTAAGGAGGGGGCTTTGTGGAGCTGGAGTGCATTGGAAGGCCAGCAGGTTTTGCTTCTGGGAGAACAGACAGGCTTATGGGGTGACAAGTCTGAGATTGAGTGGTACCTGGTAGCACTCGAGAACCCCCTGAGGGAGGAGGGATCTTTTGTTTTTTGCTTAATCTTTTTTTTGGGGGGGTGCTGGGGATCGAACTGAGGGCCTTGTGCTTGCTAAGCTGACTCCCCAGCCCCCTTGGTTTGATTTTTTGAGACAGAGTCCCGCTATGTCATTCAGGCTGGCTTTGAACTCACTGTATAGACCAGGCTGGGCCTTAACTCACAGTGATCTTCCTGCCTCAGCCACCATGCCAGGCCCAGGGAATGCCATTTTGATCCCCATTCTCCAGACAGGGTTCTGACAGCTTAAAATGTGGCCCAGTGACACAAGATAAGAGGAAAGGAAAGGTGTTTGGAAGGTGACTACACATATTGCCAGTGCTGTGAGGAGAATGTGAAGGTTTTAGAATAATCTTCAGAATTTTGAAGAAATTCTTGTCTGGGTGTGGTGGCTCGCGCCCGTACCCAGCCTCTGGAAGCCCGAGGCAGGAGGATCACTATGAGTTCGAGGCCAGCCTGGGCTACATAGTGAGACTCTGTCTCAAAAAACTAAAAGACAAGAAAAAATTAGCACTCAGGAGAGGGATCATCTGAAATTCAGCTGCAAACACAGCACTGAGATTGCAGAGGAGGTGTGGAGAGAGGGGGCAGAAGTCCTAGACGGCACCTCAGAGCACAGAGAGAAGCCACCAAGGTGGCAGAGAGCAAGCAACAGCCAGAGAGAAAAATAAGTGAACCAGCGGTCTGTGCAGCATGGATGCCACTGCTGACCCCAGAAAAGCCATTTTCATGGAGTGATGGCCACAGGAAGTAGCCTTCTGCGGCCCAAGAGGGCTGGCGGCATTGCAGTGGGGGTGGGGGACAATAGTAGTAGTCAATCTTCCCAGGGCATTGCTTGTGAGGAAGAAGAGGGAGGAGGAAGGAACCAAAGGACATAAGAAATCAAGGGGAGTTGTTCATTATTTCTCATTGGCCAAAGTAAAATATGGCACATCCTCAAATAGCCAGGTGTGCTTGTGCACACTTGTAATCCCAGCACTCTGGGAGGCTGAGTGAGGCAGGAGGACTACAAGTTTGAGCCCAGTCTGGGCAATTTAGTGAGATTCTGTTACAAAAGAAAAAAAAAATATAGGTGAGTGTGTAGCTCAGTGGGAAGGCCCTGGGTTTAATCCCTAGTACCACAAACACACATACAAAGAAGGCAAGAAAAGAAAAAGAAAGTGCAACTTTAATCTCAAGCACTTTCAGTGAAGAGTGCCAGGGACGAGTTGTTTATCACACACATGTGACCTGCCCAAAGCTCTAATTACAAGGCTGGATGTGCAGGACATACCCGGCATGCCTTGCCCCTGCCTTTCCCCAAGCCCAGGCTCGGTAACATGATAGTCCGGTGCATGGGGGCTTGATGCAAGCTACACTTAGTAGATGCAGTGTTGGCAGAAGCAACACCAAGACAAGTCTTGCATGGCCTGGTGTTAAACTCTGTGGGTAAGCACTGGCAGAGAAAGAGCCACACCTACCAGGAGCACCCACTGTGGACTGTGACCCCAAATGGGGGACCCCACACACCCCCAGCCTCTAGATAGCTGCCAGGCAGTCCTGACTTCATTTGGTCCCTGGCTAGAATCGGCCTTGCACAGGACAGGGTAAGAGTCCATTGTTAGTACATGGGCCAGAGATGGTCTCAGCATGTCTGTATCGCTGTGTCTCCCTGCTTTATTTTATTTATTTTTGCTGTTTTCAGATAGGGTCTTACTATGCAGCTCAGGCTGGCCTTGAACTCAGCAGTCCTCCTGCCCCAGCCTCCTGAGGGCTGGGCTGACAGGCGTGCACCACTACTCCAAGTTGATAGGACGTTGGTGAATCTCGAAGTCAAGGGCTAGGGTGGCTAGGGCAGAGCAGACCCTGGTGCAGTCATCACAGGGTTTTTGTGGCCTGGTTCAGCAGGCATGATGAGTCCCTGAGCTGTCCCTCTGTGAGGGACATGAGTGTCTGGATAAAGGGTGTTGGGGGGGGGACTGATGGGGATGGGCCCTTCTCTCCAGGAGATGGTGTCTACCAGCGGGGCATGGACTTCATCCTGGACAAGCTCAACCATGGGGACTGGGTACACATCTTCCCAGAAGGTGGGTAGCACTGCAGGGGTTGGGCTGCATGGGGCCAGTGCTGGGTCTCACTGTGCTTTCTCTGTAGGGAAAGTGAACATGAGCTCCGAGTTCCTGCGCTTCAAGTGGGGTGAGCCCTGCCAGCATGTGGGGAGAAGGGGCCAGGGGCTGGGCAGTGACCCAGAAGCCACCCAGCAACTGGGTCTGACTAGGTGGGCAGGGAAGCTGGGCACAGCCCATGCCAGCCTTTGTGCTGCTTGCAGGAATTGGGCGCCTGATTGCTGAATGTCACCTGAACCCTGTCATCCTGCCACTGTGGCACGTTGGTGAGCCCGGGGGCTGGGTGAGGGGCTCCCTGGGCGGGGAGTGGGGTTCTGCCAGGTGGCCCAGGCCCCCTCTGTTCCCAGGCCGCCTGCTGCTCCCGATGTGATGTGCAGCCTTCTGTGTCCCGTGTTGCAGGAATGAATGACGTCCTTCCTAACAGCCCACCCTACTTCCCCCGCTTTGGACAGGTGGGTGGGTACTGCTGCTCTGTCTGTCTGTCTGCCTGCCTGCCTGCCATGTGTATCCAGTCTGTGCTGCAGAGGACCAGGGGGGAGAATTGGCTGCAGAGCCTTTGGAACAAGGGGCAGGGATAGGCCTCAGGGTCAGAATGGAACAGCTCATCTAGGATGCGTCCCAGGACTCCAATGGCCCAGCTGCTGGTTTTATTGTATTTGGTTTATTGAGCCTTGCTGTGTAGCCCAGGCTGGCCTTGAACTCACTGTGATCCTCCTGGCTCAGCCAGGAGTGCTGGGATGACAGGTGTGTACCACCACATCTGGCCCCAATTGTGCGTATTTTTTTTGTTTTTGTTTTTGTTTTTGGTGCTGGGGATCCAACTCAGTGCCTTGCACTTGCTAGGCAGGTACTCTACCACTGAGCTAAATCCCCAACCCCCACCAACTGCTTGTTTTAAAGAGGGAGATCAGTGAGGGAGCACACAGCACATGGGGGACTGAGGGGGAGGACTCAGCTCTGGCTCTGGGGTGGCTGACACAGGGACAGCAGGTGGTCTCCTGCTCCCTGTCACCTGGTGGCTACCTCCTTCCACAGAAAATCACTGTGCTCATTGGGAAACCCTTCAGTGCAATGCCTGTGCTCGAGCGGCTCCGGGCGGAGAACAAGTCGGCTGTGAGTTTCTGCCCAGCCCCTCAGCCTCCCAGGGCGCTGGCCATGGTCCCCAGGTCCAGGCCAGTCTGGTCCTTGCCCCCAGGTGGAGATGCGCAAGGCCCTGACGGACTTCATCCAGGAGGAGTTCCAACGCCTCAAGAGCCAGGCCGAGCAGCTGCACAGCCGCCTGCAACTGAGAAGCTAGGCCCAAGCCCAGCTGCGAGCCACAGCCACCCAGGCCCAGATGGACATGCTGGGCTTGGAACCCTGCCTGGTGCCCCCTTCCAGCTAGTGCCCCAGCCCAGGGAAGGACTCAGTGCTGCTATGCTCTGGCCATGGAGTGGGAGGAGGCTGAGGCAGGGCCACTCCAGGGCTGGCGTTGGGAGAGGCAGAGCCCAAGTGCCAGCAGCCAGCCTGGTGGGGACAGGCAGCCCATGAGGCCACCTAGCCTGGCTCTCCCCACCCACCATTGCTAGTCCAGGAGCTGCCACTACCTCCTCAGGCATGGCTGTTGCCATATCTTTTTTTTTTTTTTTTTGAGACGGGAGCTCGCTATGTAATTCAGGCTAGTATGAACTCACTTTGTAGTCCAGCCTGGTCTGGAACTCAGCAATCCTGCCTCAGCCTCCTGAGTGCTGGGATGACAGGTGTGTACTACCACATCCAGTTCCAATGTCTTCCTTCTAGAAGCCCAAGTTCCCACTGTGGGGCTTGGCCCAGGGCAGGGTAGCCTTAGTAGCCTGCAGGCAGCAAGAGCAGATGGATGAGCCCAGCCCGTGTGTAGAGAGGCCTGAATGAGCCTGGCTCCACCCCATGTAGGACCACTGACTTCTCCATCCTTTTGGTTCTCAAAGCCCTCTTGTCCCAGGTCAGGGTTTCTGTGTTTTTTAAACAATAAAGCATTTGTGTTGTGCCATTGTACCTCTGGCCTCTCTGTAGGGGTGAGGACGGGTGGGGACCTCTACACAAGAGGGCAGGACTTGCCAGGTGTAGTGGTGCGTGTCTGTCATCCCAGTACTCAGGAGGCTGAGGCACAAGGATTGCTTTGAGTCCGAGGCCAGCCTGGACTACAGAGTGAGTTCAAGGCCAGCCTGAGCTACATAGTGAGAATCTGTCTCAAACAACAACAACAACAACAAAACCAAACAGGGCTGAGGATTTAGCTGAAGTGGTAGGGAGTTTGACTAGCAAGTACAAGGCCCTGAGTTTGATCCCCAGCACCCCGCCAAAAAACCCACAAAAAACAAAACTCCAAACAAAGAAAATGAAGGCAGGACTCATAGCCCTGGACATATCAAGATCTTGGGGGTTGAGAATTTAGCTCAAGTTGTAGAGTGTTTGCCTAGCAAGCTCAAGGCCCCGACTTTAATCCCCAGCACCACCTCACCGCAAAAAAAAAAAAAAATCTTCCGACATCAAACATGAAAGCCTTGGGTTCAATTTCCAGTCAAAAAAAAAAAAAAATAGTGGGAGCATAGTTAGGGTGGTAGGACCCTCCCCAAGTCCAGGTTCCCATAAACGAGCTAAGGCCTGACCTCATAAGCAGCCCTTCAGGTGACAGTGGTCAGGCCTTTGCGTCAACACGGCTGCACAAACGTGTGTGTGGTGCTGGAAGTTGAACCCAGGGAGCGCTGAGCTACAATCCCAGCTCTTGTTTTTTAAATTTTTGATACAGGGTCTCACTATGTATTTGAGGCTGGCCTTGAACTCACTACGTAGCCCAGACTGGTGTTGAACTCATGGCAATCCTCCTGCCTCAGGATTACAGGTGTGTTCCACCATGCCCAGCATGAATAACCCATAGGAAAGAGACAAAATCATACTTGAAATTAAGTACTTAGGCTGGGGGTTTGGCTCAGTGGTTAGAGTGTTTGCCTTGCAAGCCCAAGGCCCTGAGTTCGATCCCTGGCACCAAAAAAAAAAAAAAAAAAAAAAAAAAAAAAAAAAAAAAAAAAAAAAAAAAAAAAAAGAAAAGAAATTAAGTACTTAGACCTGAGAGGGAATCAAAATCCTGTACCACAAACCTAGCAGAATACAGCAAATAAAGGATTCAGAGGGCAATCTGTAGCCTTAAAGCTTATGTTAGGAAAGAAGAAAGGGTAGGAATTGGTGAGCTGTGCATCTGTTTTAAAAAGTTAGAAACACAATAGCCTAAGCAAAAGAAGGTAGAAGGGAGGAGTTAAGTAAGGGCAGCCTAGCATGTGCAAGGTCCCAGGCCTGATCCCCACCAACACAAAAGTAAATCAGTGACGCAAATAAGAGTAGAAAGCACGATATAGAAAAAGATAATGAAGAGGAGCATGAAAACCAGTAGCTGGTCCTTTGAAATGGCTTGACAACTCTAGAGGCTGAGGCAGGAGGATCGCCACAAGTTCAAGGCCAGCCTAGGCTACAGAGTTCAAGGGCAGCCTGAACTGCATAGTGAGACCCTGTCTCAAAAAAAAAAAAAAAAAAAAAAAAAAAAAAAAAAAAAAAAAAAAAAAAAA
>PVJO010017903.1:0-15866 GCA_004026905.1 Hystrix cristata | reverse complement strand
CCACACCAGTGAATTTGGACAACTTCATGGAAAAAAGTAACCCACCAACAAACAAACCAGCAGGATCAGATGGTATTACAAGCAAATTGCCCAAATTTTCAGGAGCGTCATTGTTTTTGCTTTTGGTGTTTTTTTTTTTTTTTTTTTTTTTGTGTGTGTGTGTAGCTGGGGCTCAAACTCAAGGCCTTGTGCTTGTGAGGAAAGCACTCTAACCACTGAGCTAAATCCCCAGCCCCAAATTTTCAGGAAATAGATTTTTTTTTTTTGAGACAGGGTCTCACTATGCAGTTCAGGCTGGCCTTGAATTCACTATGTAGACCAGACTGGCCTTGAACTCATGGAGATCCTCCTGCCTCTGTCTCCCGAGGGCTGGGATGGCAGGTGTGTAGGTGATGTGGGAGAATGTTCCCAGTATCTGAAGAACTTCTCTAAACCAACATGGAGCTGATCCTCTCCAAGGACACTGAGAGGGTCATATGACCAAGCATTTCCCAGAGCATGGCATGTGCTTTCCTGAGGCCTTTGTGTTCCCTGGCCAGCAGCAGTGTCACTCAATTCCAGCCTCCATCTTCACATGGTGCTCGCCTCTCCTCTTTTTTCCCCTTATAAAGACACCAGGCATTGGCTTAAGGCCCTCCTAATCCAGTATGGCCACTTTTAACTCGATTGGATTTTCACAGATCCTGTTCCCAGATGAAGTCACAGCCAGAGGTTCCAGGTGGATATGACTTTTGGGGGGACCCTATCCAGCCCCCCCACACCCTATGATGTAGCAATTCCACGCCAAATCATATGCCTTTGAAATGCCACATATAATCAAGCAAGGTGGTACACGCCTATAATCCCAGTGTTCTGGGAGGCTGAGGCAGGAGGATCAACAAGTTGAAGTCCAGCCTGGGCAACTCAGTGATTCAGCAAGAGCCTGTCTCAAAAAAAAGAAAAGGGTTGAGGATGTAGCTCAGTGTGATGACCCTGGCTTCAATCCCCAGTACCACAAAAAGAAAAGAAAAGCCATATGTACACACCAAACAACATACATATACTTGCTCCTGGCAGCATTAGCCATCACAACCCACACTGGGGCTACCCGATGACAGCTATGGAACAGCTCACAGGACCCACAGAAGAACGTGGGGTAGTGTTGCCACATTCAACAACTCAAATTAATTTCCCCATGATCATCCACTTCAGACCCAAAATACTAAATAACTCCATCTTTATAAAGTTCCAAAACAGACAAAAGAAGGCTGTACTTAGGGATGCATACTTAACCGGGGAATAGTAAGAGCAAAGTCCCCTGAGTATCAGTTTGTGGTCACTTTAGAAAGCATGCAGGGGCTACTACGGCCTTTGGGGGCTCTGACATTTTAGTTCTTGGCCTGCTGATGCCACAGGACTCTGCTTTTTGTTTTGTTATTTTTTTTGTTTTGTTTTGAGACAAGGTCTTGCTATGTATTTCAGGCTGGCCTTGAATTCACAGTGATCCTCTTGCCTCAGTCTCCTGAGTGCTAGGATTACAAGCTTCTGCCACCATGCCTGGCTACAGCCATTTGCTTTGATAAGTCACTGTGCTGTGCATCTTTTTTTTTTTTTTTTTTTTCTTTTTTGGTGCCGGGGATCGAACTCAGGACCTTGTGCTTGCAAGGCAAGCACAGTAACCACTGAGCTAAATCCCCAGCCCCTGCTGTGCATCTTTGTTTTGTGCACTGTTCGGTCTTTTGTGCGTTACATTTCACAATAGAAGGGTTTTGTTTGGGGTTTTTTGAGACAGGGTCTTGCTAGGTTGCCCAGGGTGGTCTCAAACTCATGGGTTCAAGTGGCCACCTCACCTCTGAGTCCTGAGTAGCTGGGATTACAGGTGTCTGACATCACACCCAGCTCAAGAGGATCGTTGTTCAATACTGGGGATTGAACCCAGAGGGTTCATACTGAACTATATCCCCCTTTTTATTTCTTGAGATGGAGTCTCCCTAAATTGCTAAGTTGCCCGGGCTGGGCTCAAAATTTTGATCCTCCTTCCTCAGCCTCCCAGAGTGCTGGGATTACAGATGTGCACCACCTCACCTAGCAGTACTTTTATTTTCATATCTCATCTACAGGAAACACATGTGTAACGTACCCTTTATACATGTACATGTAACATATACACAAATTTGTATGTTGCACAACATTTGGTATGCACTCAATAGTACAGTAAGATAATTTAAGAAGCCTGTAATCCCAGCCGCTCGGGAGGCTGAGGTGAGAGGATGGTGAGTTTTGAGGCCAGCCTATATGGCTCAGTGAGAGGGTCTCAAAATTAATAATAGCTGGACGTGGTGGGGCACACCGGTCATCCCAACACTTGGGAGGCTGAGGCAGGAGGATCGCCACAAGTTCAAGGTCAGCCTGGGCTATGCAGTGAGTTCAAGGCCATCCTGAACTACACGGTGAGACCCTGTCTCAAAGAACCAAAAAAAAAAAATTTACTACTAAGAGAGCTGTAAGAGCTGCGGTGGTGCCCCGCTGGAGAGCTCTTGCTGTGGGAAGCCCAGGTTCCATCCCCAGCACCAGTTCCAGGGAGTTGTCGTTAACATTTCAGCACCCTGCCTCAGGGCACACCTCTCTGTGAAACCTACCCTCTTTCCATTTTATTTTTGGTGCATTCAAAGGAAGTTGCAGATAGTAGTTCACTTCCTCCTAATTTAATCAGCATACACATCCTTAAGGACAGTTCAAGATTTAATTGTATTTATCTTTTTGTTTGTAACCGCCTCCAATTTGAGAAGGAAAACACAGCACAGATAAAGACAAAATCTTCGCGACTTGCTTGAGGCTGTGACTTCCTTTTTTTGACCGCAGCTGCCAGGCTCCTGCCTGTGAGGCAAATCTTAGAAAACGACAATCCTGGACCGTGTGTCCCCTAATTCACACTGGCATCACTCGTGCCCAAGCTGCTAGTCGTTGCCGCCTCCAAGGAACAGCCTCCGCTGGCGGTCGACACTGACACTATTAGTCGCGGGGACCTCGATGTCCCGCTGTCCCCCGCCTTTCCCTGCTCTTCCGGATGCTTCTTTCCGGACCCTCCTCCTGGTCAGTGCCGCGTCCCTCCAGAAGCTACCCTGGGCCCTCTCCTCTCCTCTCTCTAAGGGACTGCAGTCTCCTTTCCTTGTATCACTTTTTTTTTAACCCCTGTATCACTTCTATCTGCAGGAAAAAGATACCATGTTTGCAGTTGTGCGCAAAAAGAGTAAAACGGAAGGTGCACGTTTGGGTGTGGGTTCTGTGCAGTAGCTCCGCCTAGCCGAGCCCAGTCCACTCCACCACAGCCGAACCAGCAGAGCCCAGCCGGAGCCGGTAGAACCCATCCCCACCCCTTTCCCACTCGGGGCGTGAGCGCCCGGAGACACGTACAGCCAACCAGTGAAGAGGAGCGGCTGTGATTGCCACGCGCCTGGTCCAATCACGACGGCCTGCATCCGGGCCAATGGCGCGGCGGGGCGGGGCTTCGGCGGGCAACCGGTCATCTGATCCGCCCGGCCCGGCGTCCAAGGCAGTGGAGGTTGAGGCTATGATGGCGGCGACTGTGGCAGTTCGGTTTCGGACGGGGACGCAGCTGGCCCCGGCACCGTGGCGCATGCCATGGGCGCTGTTGCTGCTGGCGGCGGTGGCGGCAGCAGCCGAGGCCTCAGAGCAGCAGGTGCCGCTGGTGCTGTGGTCGAGTGACCGGTGAGCGGGCCGGGCGGGGCTGGGGCGGGCTGCGCGCCGCGCCGCGCCGCGGTGGCTGGGGCACTCGCCGACCCCGGGGGCTGTGCTTGGCGAGGGCTGCGATGCCGGGGGAGAGCTGTGTCCCTCGCGTGGGGGCTCAAGTTGGCCGGCGTCAAAGCTCGGTCCCGCCATGGAACCGGAGTCCAGCGGGGTTCGGATCTCAAGCCATGCGCCCCTGCATGACAGCACCCCTTCTGTCCCCTGCCAGGGACCTGTGGGCTCCTGTGGCCGATACGCACGAGGGCCACATCACCAGCGACCTGCAGCTTTCTACCTACTTAGAACCCGCCCTGGAGGTGGGCCCCCGGAATGTGCTGCTCTTCCTGCAGGACAAGGTACGCCGCCCCAGCCTGCTCCATGGGTCATCGGGAGGCAGGCAGACCCCTGTCCCCACGGCCCGTTCCCCAGGGAGCCCAAATGACCTTGTTCCAACCGTGGGAAGGTCTGGCTGTCGTCTTGGGAAGGCCCGTGAGAGAAGCTTCAGTGGAATTCTGAGAGCTGACTGGATTAGCTGAAGCAAGGGGATAGAGGCCAGATACCTCTAAGTACCAAGTGCTTTAGATATGTTCCTTTTTTTTTTTTCTGCTTCTTTTGAGACGGGGTCTCACTATGTAACCCAGGCTGGTGATCCTCCTGCCTCAGCCTCCCGAGTGCTGGCGTGAGAGGCGTATGTGCCACCACACCAGTCTGATGTGTTCTAACTTCCTCTAGTATAGTGGGGATTATGGTCAGTTTGCAGATGAGATGCTGGAGGAAGAAAAGTTGTCACCCAAGGTCACACAGCTGATGGCTGGCAGAGCTGGACTTGTAACTGTAGTAGGGAATAACCCGAAAGTGATCCCATACTTAGTGCTTCCTATGCAACTGCTCAACTGATGCCATTTGCTGGGTTGTATGGCCCAGCAAATAAGGCTTGTAGATTGGAATGATTTACTGGAGTTCCATAGTTTAGAGACCACACATGGAGTTCAGTGTGAGTCAGTCACACTATTCCCTCCCCTCCAGGCTTCTGCCCCCTTCTGTGGGTATGCAGACCACAGCAGCTTCTGGGGCAGCATGAGGCTGGTGATTGGGAGACCATCAAGCCTCTGCTTGTCTACTGCTCATTAGTGGCTTGCCTGGCTCAGTCCCTGTTGCTGTGTTGGCAGGTAGCAACAGTCACGCTGGCCTATAGTCCTTCCAGGAGGTGGTAAGATATGTAGTCAGAGTTAGACATGTTGGTGCACCCCTGTCATCCTAGCACTGGGGAAGCTGAGGCAGGAGGATTGCTGTGAGTTTAAGACCCACCTGGGCTACAGAGCGAGTCCAAGGGCAGCCTGGAATACACAGCGAGACCCTGTCTCAAAAATACAAAAACCAAAAAAATGTATTGAGACCAGAACTCAGTCTTACCACTTGTCAGCCTTTGGGCCCATGAAATGATCTTGTAAATGATCCTACATCAGAGGGCTGGGAGGCATTGTATGGTTTTTTTTGTCTGTTTGCTTTTTGTTTGTTTGTTTTTTTAGTTTTTTGAGACAGGGTCTTGCTGTATAGTCCAGGCTAATCTTGAACTCACTATGTACTCTAGGCTAGCCTTGAACTCACGGCGGTCCTGCTGCCTCAGCCTCCTCTGAGTGCTGGGATTACAGGTGTGGACCACCACACCCGACTGGGAGGCATAGATCCTAATCTATATAAAATATCTATTTGGGGTCTGCCAGTCTTCGGGCATTCTTTCTTTCATTCATTCCTTTGCCAAAGATGGCATGGTGAGTATGTAACAGGAATTGAGTGTTGGGGATGTTGCGGTGAGCAGAGTGACCCAAGCACCTGCCCTTGGGAAGCTGATGCCCTTGTAAGTACAACTGGTAAATACTAAGATAGTATGGGATATGGTGTCACAGCTATGGGCCAGAGGACACAGTGGCTGAGGACACTGTTTTAGATGAGGGTGGTCAGGCAGGGCCTCACTGAGGTGGTGATATTTTGAGGGAGGAAGCCATTGCCTTTGAGGGTGATGGCGAGTGGACCCACTGAGTTCCAACAAGGACCAGTGTGGCTGTAGCAGGACAAAATAGATAGGAGGTGGGGGTTCTAAATGGGACAGAAAGCCCTGGGTAATATGAAACAAGGAGTGCTGTGATTTCTTGATTAAAAAAAGCTCAGCCAGGTGTGGTGGCACACCTGGGAAGTTGAGGCAGGAGGATCACTGCAAGTTTGAGGTCAGTCTAGACTACATAGTGAGACCCTGTCTCAAAAAAAAACCCCAAAAAACAAACAAACAAAAACCCCCAGCAGGTGAGCCAGTACCCTGGGCATAGCACAAGCAGCCAAATGGAACCCTACTTCCTGGCCAGAAGGAGGGGGCAGAGGGGCAAGTGTGTGTACTAAACAGCAAGGTTAGGGAAGTGGGTTGAGATGTCTGGCCTAAGTAGCAGAAACCAGAGGAAGCTGGAGGCTGGGTGGTGGCAGGAGTTAAAGGAACAGCTGGAGGTTGTGAAGGGAGGAGGGGGCTGTGTTGGGGTTACTGTGGGCTCTAGAGCTTAGCAGACCTCACCGCTTCTGCCACCATGTTCCAAGGTCTTTGCTTCTCTCCTGTCCCACTACAAATGGTGGGGTGGGGATTTGTTACCCTCTTGGAAAGGATCTTGTCTGGCCTGGACATCGCGGGCTCCTTGTTGAAACATTACTTCCAGGTTGGGAGGCCTGCTACACTGGCTTCTGCCCTGCCTCCCTCCCCAGTTCCTGCCTGTTCCTCTTTCTGGCTGACTCCTGGTCTCGAGATTATACAAGCCAGCTGCCTGCAGATCCCCCGGCCCCGTGACTGTCTGCCAGTCTTGTCACCCTGCCATGAGGGTGCTGGGGACAGGGCTGAGGCTCCCACCCAGGCCCTGTGGCCCGCCTTCCTCTACTGCATCAGGGCTGGCTGGAACAGAGGTTGCAGGGCCTGAGGCTGCTCTGGCCCCTCCTCTGGCCCTTGTCCTTGCCTGGCTGCCTGAGCCACCTTCTCTGCCTCCTACTAGCTGAGCATTGAGGACTTCACAGCATATGGCGGTGTGTTTGGAAATAAGCAGGACAGTGCCTTTTCTAATCTGGAGGTAAGCATCTTTTTCCAGCCCTGGGCTATGGGGTGGGTGTTTTGTTCTCCCTCTCCCAGCACAGTAATAACTGCCCTTTGGGCCAGGCACAGGGGCCCACCTTGTAATCCCAGTACTTCAGAGGCTGAGGCAGAAGGATCAAAAGTTCAAGTCCAGCCTGAGCAATTTATTAAGCCTTTGTCTCAAAAGAGGGGTGGGGCTTGGAATATAGCTAAGTGCAAAGGCCTTGGGTTCAATCCTCAGTAGCACAAATACACACGCGCGTGCACTCACACACGCACACACACACACACACACACACACACACACACACACACGGGACAACACCCCCCCCAGAGATGCAGGGTTTGAGCTTTGAAAGGCCTGGGGTCTGAGTGTCAGGGGCCCCAGGGGTGTCTCCTTTCTACCACAGTGGGGACCCTGCATGGGTGTGGCTGCCAGGGAGGCTTGGGGGCCTGGCTGGCCCAGCAGCCCCCAGTTCAGTCCCCTACCCTCCCTCTGCCCATAGAATGCTCTGGACCTGGCCCCCTCCTCGCTGGTACTACCCGCGGTTGACTGGTATGCGGTTAGCACCCTGACTACCTATCTGCAGGAGAAGCTGGGTGCCAGCCCCCTGCATGTGGATCTGGCCACTCTGCGGGAACTGAAACTCAATGCCAGCCTCCCTGCCCTGCTGCTCATCCGCCTGCCCTATACAGCCAGGTGGGCCGGGTGCAGAGGTGATGGGACTCCCTGTGGGCCTCTAAGATGAGGCAGACCTGGCCCTGCTCTAGGGGAGCCTCTGCCTGCCTAGGCCTTGTTCCCAGGGCAGATGATGGGGATTTGGCCTGGGTCACAGAGGATGGGGTTCCTGGTGGGGATTCTGAGGCAAGCAGTGCAGGGGACTATTGGGCACCCAGGTGAGGGGCTGTGAGGCTGAGGGAGGGTGCTGGGCCCTGAGCAGCTCTCACGCTGTGTTTTTTCCACAGCTCTGGTCTAATGGCACCCAGGGAAGTCCTCACAGGCAATGGTGAGTGAGCCCAGGGAAAACACCGTATCTATACCCTGTCCTCACACCCTCCTCCTTCTGTAGTGTAGCTGCCCCTGGAGCAGGTGCCCAGATCCCTGAGGGTCCCTGAGGGACCCAGGCTTTGCCCAGGCTCATGAGTCCCAGGACTTTGGATTTAATAGACCAGAAACACTTGGCAGAATAATTAGGAGGTGGAAGCCGGGCGTGGTGGTGCACACCTGTCATCCCAGCATTGGGGAGGCTGTGGCAGGAGGATCACTGTGAGTTCAATGCCAGCCTGAATTATATAGCAAGTCCCTGTCTCAAAAAATCAAAAAACCAGACCAAAAAAAAAAAAAAACAATTAGGAGGACTTGTCTCTGCTATTAAAGACAATCATTCCTGCCACCCTTAGGTTGGGCCACTTGCCAGGGAGCTAGAGGCGGGGCTGCAGCTGTCCTAGGGAGGCTGAGGCAGGGGAAGAAATGGCTGTCCCTGGGCACCCTCAGCAGAGACCGTAGGCTCTGCTTCCACATGCTCTAGCTGCTGTCTAAAGAGATGGAGTAGGGGGAGTGTTTCTTTAAGCTGCCACCTGGTGACTGGGTCCCCTGCTCTTGCTACCCTTCAGATGAGGTGATTGGGCAGGTGCTGAGCACCCTCAAATCAGAAGACATCCCCTACACGGCTGCTCTCACTGCGGTTCGCCCCTCCCGGGTATGTGTCCTTCAGGGTGCTATGTGTCCCAGGGCCCTGGGAGGCAGTGTGCAGAGGACCCCAGTGGGGTCCATGGGGACAGTGTGCTGGGAAAGGCCTCCTGTGCCCCGTGGGTCTTTAGGTGGTGAACCCTGAAGTGCCAGTGGGGAGGCAGGCACTGACTTGGGGTGTGCTCCTAGAACTGTTTACAGAGGCTTCCTGGCTCTTCACAGGTGACTCGAGATGTAGCCATGGTGGCTGGGGGGCTAGGTCGCCAGCTGCTCCAAAAACAGGTGGTATCACCTGTGATCCATCCCCCTGTGAGTTACAACGACACTGCCCCTCGGATTCTGTTTTGGGCCGAGAATTTCTCTGTGGAGTACAAAGGCAACCAGCAAGACCTGACCCCCCGCACCTTCGGGTTGCAGGAGCTCAACCTTACCGGCTCCTTCTGGAATAACTCCCTGGCTGGGTGAGGGCCAAGGCAGGGAGCCAGGGGGATGTAGATGGCGTCTTGGGTGGGGCTGCTGGAAGGGGGCCACTCATGCCCATGAGGCCTCACTGGGCCCTGGGCTGTGGACACTGCATTCAGTAGTTCTGGGGCTTCTGTACTCTCCTGCTGTCCTCACCCCAAAGCCCAATCAGGCAGCTCAGTAGTGAACCCAAGAGGGAGCTGAAAGGAGGGATGGTGGACTCAGGGGCCAGAGGTGTGGGACTCTGTTCCTGACTCAATTATGTCACCATCTGTCCAGTGGGGACACTGCTTGTTCAGTGGCTGTGGGGACCAGGAACAGCTTAGTAGGGCAGACTTGAGTATTTGCTCCTCAAAGCTGCTCGCCCCTGACACACGCCTCCACCTTGGCCACAGGCTCTCGCTCACCTACAACGGACTCTTTGATGCCACAGTGACGTTCAAGTGAGTCCTGGGGTGGTGGGCTGTGGTTGGGCTCACATGGCTTGGTGCCCCTGTTTACCTGCCACTCCTGCTGCCTCCCAGGTTCATCCTGGCAAACCGCTTCTACCCGGTGTCTGCCCGCAACTGGTTCACCATGGAGCGCCTAGAAATCCACAGCAATGGCTCGGTCACTGCCTTCAACGCCTCCCAGGTCACTGGGCCCAGCATCTACTCCTTCCACTGCGAGTATGTGAGCAGCAACAGCAAGATGGGCAACCTCCTTGTGCCCCACACACAGCCCTCCCTGTGGCACGTAACTCTCCAGGACTTCCAGGTGTGGCCAGGGTGGTGGTGTGGTGGTGGCAGTTGGGGGAAGGAGTTCCCACAGGCCCAGACCTTCCTGGGCCTCCATCTGTGTGGGACCACCTGGTCCCTCCTGACCCATGTCTTTGTGTCCCCCAGATCCAGGCCTTCAATGTGACAGGTGAGCAGTTCTCCTATGCCAGTGACTGCGCCGGCTTCTTCTCCCCGGGCATCTGGATGGGGCTGCTCACGTCCCTCTTCATGCTTTTCATCTTCACCTATGGGCTACACATGATCCTTAGCCTCAAGACCATGGATCGCTTTGATGACCACAAGGGCCCCAGCATTGCTTTGACCCAGATTGTGTGACCCATGCCAGTGAGGAGTTTAGGGCGTGGTGGTGTGTCCCACCCTGTGGCACAGTGGACTGAAGGGCTTCCCCTCTTTCTACCATAGCATGAACTGCACACTCCCCTCAGTCTGTCCTGCTCCCCCTTCAGCCGCTGCAGGGTTCCCAGGGCTGTCCCCATCCCTGCCTATAAGGTGTACATATTCTTCATAGATACTAGAACAGTCCCCAGGCTTGGTCATTGTGAAAGGAGAGGACATTAGTTCTAGAGTCCCCTTTCTCCCCATTATTTATTCTCATCTTTCCATCATCACCCCTTGCTGTTTATAGTGCTTGCGTGTGCAAATGCCCCTTCCCAGGCTTTCTGGGACTCCCTAGAGCAGCCATGAGCTTGGGGTTCCCCGAGTGTGTGTGTGTGTGTGGGGGGGGTGGAAGTACTACTTCCCCTTCCCGCTCCGCTGCTGTTTGGTTATATGCTAATAATATGCAGTACCCTGGTTTGTTTCTTTGGCCTGAAAAGGAAAGGACCGACTTCCATGACAGGTGAACTGGGTGTGAACACTGGGTTTCTGGCGTTTTCCCACCAGGAGTGCCTGGCAGGAGTCTGGGGGGCTTTGTTGTTTCCTTACAAATAAAATAAACAAGGGTCACCATGTGTCGCTGGGCCTCTTGTCACTCATTTCTGTCTCGGGCATCAGGTGTGCGCGTGTTTGGCTGAGGGATGTGGGAGGCACCCGGATGTGGTTGAACCCGACCAAAGCCAGACCCTAAAGGCTGTCTGCCAGCAGCTGGGCAGGGCTTGGGGGGTCTTTAGCGCGCTGCGCTCCTAACCGGTGAGGGTACGAAGGGGAGGTTGGAGCCGCGTCCGATGTGCCTTGGCGCCTTGGCAGACGCTCACAGCGACAATGGCAGCTCTCGCGTCGCTGGGGGGGACGTCTACCCCGGCTGCTGCAGCAGCGCGCGGCCGGCCAGCGGGAGCGCGCGGAGGCTCCCGAGCGGCGGGGCGGGGCGGGGCGGGGCGGGGCGGGGCGGGGTCCGCGCGGCTCCCGCGCAAGGATCCCTCAGGGGCCGCAGCACCGGTCGCCCGCCCTTCCACCACGCCTCTTTCCGGACCCTGGTCTAGCAGCGTCGCCCGTGGGGTTGCGCTCCCTCTGGGCTCCGGGCGTCAGCGGCGCTGCTGGAAGGCGAGCCGCGGAGGCTGCGGTCCCTGTCAGGCGCGGCGGGGTGCAGGGAGGGTGCGGGACTCTTTGACGCGGCGGAGGGGTCGAGTGGAGGTCGAAGAGCCGCCATCTTTGGTCCAGTGCGGCGGCGGCGGCGGCGTTGGTGGCGGCGTTGGCGTCGTTGGCGGCGGCGGCGGCTGCTACTACTGTGCTGAAGGAGGAGGAGGAGCCGAGTGGTGCTGGCACCAAGGCCTGACCATGGACGAGGAATACGATGTGATCGTGCTGGGGACCGGTCTCACCGTAAGTGCGGCCCGGGCGCCCGTGGTCCCCGCATCATGCACCCCACAGCCCCAGCGATGATGCAGCCGTGGCCGCCGGCCCCATCCTCACGTTACTGGCACCCTCCGCTCGGGCCTCTGAAAAGCCGGCACCGTGTCCACCCCGTCCCCTCACCCCTGCGATGTTTGCTGTCCTCTACCTCTATGCCCCGTCTCCTCAGAAGGGTACCATTCCTCCCTGCCCCCTCCCTACCCGGGTCCCCCTCCGGTCCTCCCTGCCTCGGCCTGCCGCACCGGAAAACGCACCCCCACTCAATCTGGTGCCTCCCACCTAGCCTCCACCCATTGCCTGCACCCATCACCCGCCCAGCATCCTCTCCCATCTCGTGGGAAGCTCAGTGGGGATGAAGTCAGAGGCCATGAGGTCCGGGAGCTTTGCCAGGCTGGGCCCTCAACCTGTCTCCCTGGCTTCTTTCGGAAATTAGGGACCCAGGGAATGTTCCAGAAGCAGCAGCAGTGGGGGCAGTGACCACATTCCCGCTACCTCACCTCGGTTTCCCATGGAGACCTGAGGCTGAGCACTGTCTGCAGCCTTTGTCTTTGGGCTGGTAACTGGGACTGGGGAGGGTGGTTTATCTTGCCTCTTCATCAAAGCCCATTGCCCATTCCCCCCCAAGGCTCATCTCTCTCCGCCCAGGCCAGACACCCACAGTCCAGACACCCCTCCTTCCAGAGGCCGTGGCTCCTGGGAAGAAGGAGCAGCCCAGGGGAGGCCTGCAATTTCAAGGGTTATGTTCATCTACTTGTCCCTGTTGGATGCCCTTTGAGGTCGAGCTGGGCCATCGGTGGCTCACTGTGTCTCATCTGCGTTCTTGTGCACTCTGCGTAGATAGATGACTTTCTTGGTATGTTTGTGCTGTAAGACTGTCCATGTGTCTGCTGAACACTGGCCCTCTAAAGCCTCCATTATTTCTCTTTGGCCACCTCTTTGTTGAGCAAGGTTAGACTGGAGACTGGCCAGATGAAGCCATCACCACAGTTGTAGTCCCTGCAGCAAGCCAGGAGTGGAAGGAGCTGTCCATTGTGGCAGCTTTGGGGTGGAGAGCAGATCAGGGCAGCAGGAGAACTCTGGCAGGTGGAAGTGCAGCAGCCAACAGTGCCCCTCCCCCAGGAATGCATCCTGTCAGGCATTATGTCTGTGAACGGAAAGAAAGTGCTGCACATGGACCGGAACCCCTACTATGGGGGCGAGAGCTCTTCCATCACGCCCCTGGAGGAGGTGAGGCTGCCCCCATTGTCATGCAGGGACATCCTAGGTTTTCTGGGTAGGGGTGGAGTGAAAGTCTGTAAAGTTTCTCTCTCCTTTCCAATTGCAGCTGTATAAGCGCTTTCAGTTGCTGGAGGGGCCCCCTGAATCAATGGGCCGGGGCCGAGACTGGAACGTTGACTTGATCCCCAAATTCCTCATGGCCAATGGTGAGGGAGATGAAGGAATTACTGTGGAGGGAGGGGGTGGGGGACACAGGAGCTCTGGCCAGAGCCCTGCTGATGTTGCTATCCCCACAGGGCAGCTGGTAAAGATGCTGCTGTACACAGAAGTGACCCGCTACCTGGACTTCAAGGTGGTGGAAGGCAGCTTTGTCTATAAGGGGGGCAAGATCTACAAGGTGCCTTCCACTGAGACTGAGGCTTTGGCTTCAAGTGAGTGTGGGTGTGGGGGAGGCGGCTGTCCGCTGGTGGGCAGCAAGGTAGCTGTCTGGGGCAGGGCCCCTTTTGCTCATGGTTCTGATCCCCAGGTGGTACCAGAGGCCTGCTGCTCTGCATTCTCTGTTGTCCCCTAGTGTCTCTTATAACAGGTTGCTGGCACAGAAGCACTCATGTAGCAGGGCCATGGAGAGAAGCTGGTGTTTTACAGATTTCAGCCTTTGGCAAGAGCTCCAGTTGACCCTCCAAAACATCCCCAGGCAGTGGAGTTGGGAGGGCCCTGTTCTTTCCACGCTCCTCTTCATACAGGGGTGAAAACTGGAGCCAGGAAGGGCAGAGGAGCCAGGCATGGTGGCACACGCCTGTAATCCCGGCACTTGGGAGGCTGAGACAGGAAAATCACCTTGAGTTTGAGGCCAGCCTGAACTATATAGCAAGACCCTGCCTCAAAAAGCCACCAAAAACAAAAGGGAGGAGTAGAGGGGCTGATTCCAGGTGATGTGCTAGCTCACGTATCCCAGCAGACAGGGGACTCATGTGTTTCTCACACACTCCCCAGATCTCATGGGCATGTTCGAGAAACGGCGCTTCCGCAAGTTCTTGGTGTTTGTGGCAAACTTCGATGAGAACGACCCCAAGACCTTCGAGGGCGTGGACCCTCAGACTACCAGCATGCGTGAGGTCTACCGGAAGTTTGACCTGGGCCAGGATGTCATTGACTTCACTGGCCATGCCCTGGCGCTCTACCGCACTGATGAGTGAGGGGAAGCTGGCGTGATCGGCACCCCCTTGCCTGCCTGTACCTGTCCTCCCCCCACCTGCCTGCTGCTCCCTCTGTCCACTCTGCACATCTCTAATACCCAGACTTACCTGTCACCTCTGTGTCCCTCCCCACATTTGACCTGTCTCATGAGGCTACGAGGGTAGAAATGGCGGGCCTGGTGCCTAGGTGGGGGTGAGCAGGGTGCTTCTGTTGAGTATCTTCCTTTGCCGCTCTCCCCAGCTACCTAGACCAGCCTTGTCTCGAGACCATCAACCGCATCAAATTGTACAGTGAGTCCCTGGCTCGGTATGGCAAGAGCCCGTATCTATACCCACTCTATGGTTTGGGTGAGCTGCCCCAGGGCTTTGCAAGGTGAGGACACAGCTCTCTTCAGAGGGTATTGCTGGGTGGGACTGAGGCTGAAGGTGGAAATGGCTCCCTTGGGCCTTTCTGTGCGTGGCAGGCTGTCCTGAGTGCCGGGGACACAGCCCTAGTACACTGAAGCACAGGCTCAGGGATGTGGCCTGCTCATCTCCTGGCAGCATGGGGCTGGGCCAGGGGGTGGGACCTCAAGGCGAGGCTTAGCTGGGGGTTAGCCCTTCTCTAGAACCTTGCGTGCTGGTCCCCTGGGCCATTTCCATGTGGATCTGTGCCCTCATTGCCATTCTCGTGCCAGCCCTTCATAGACTTTTCTTGGGGGGCCGTCTGGAGAGGAAGGAGAGTGCCCAGATGGGTTCTAACTTGGTGCTGTGACAGCTGGGATGAACTGCAGATCTCCTGACTTTGCCCACATAGACCTCGGTGGTGTGGCAGGAAGGGTGCAGTGGGATTGGCCCCTGTTTATTATCTGGGAGGAGGACATGATTCACTGTCCTCAGTTGGGGATTTAGCTCAGTGGTTAGAGCGCTTGCCTTGCAAGCACAACGCCCTGAGTTCGATTCCCAGCACCAAAAAAAAAAAAAAAAGATTCACTGTCCTTGTTGTAGATTGAGTGCCATTTATGGAGGAACATACATGCTGAATAAGCCTGTGGATGACATCATCATGGAGAATGGCAAGGTGGTGGGCGTGAAGTCCGAGGGAGAGGTGAGCCTTCCCGGCAGCTGGCCACCTCCTCAGGGGCTCTGTGTCCTTAGGGGTCACATGCTGTGTCTGTGGTCCAGAAAGTCAACCTGACCATGGTGTCTCAGCAGTGGGGCCATCCAGCCCTGTGTGCCAGGCTTGCCACCCTGAGCTGAGGAGAGGGGCAGTGGTGACAGAGGAGCACCCTGCCAGCCATGAGCCACCTGCCATCACTGGGCCCCCAGCCAGTGACCATTGGGGTGAGGGGTGACCAAGCAGGGGCAAGGCCTTGTGGTGTCTTCACAGGTGGCCCGCTGCAAGCAGCTGATCTGTGACCCCAGCTACATCCCGGACCGTGTGCGGAAGGCTGGCCAGGTCATCCGCATCATCTGTATTCTCAGTCACCCCATCAAGAACACTAATGATGCCAACTCCTGCCAAATCATCATCCCCCAGAATCAGGTCAACAGGAAGTCAGGTAGGGAAGTCACAGCTCACTGCCTCCTGTGTACACTCTCCTGGTTGCTGTGCCTGGACTCCCTGAGTGACCCCATCATGGGACAAAGGGGACGCTTGTGTGGCCCTAGTGATTGGATGGATGGTTCAGACTCTCCCCTGACGTGAGGATGACACCTTGGATGCTGTGTTAGTCACCTTCCCGTGGCCGAGACCCAACCCCCAACATGCACAACACGAGGACAGGTTTCATTTGGGTCCCTGGGGATTCAGCCCAAGGTCAGCTGCTCCAAGGCAGGACGAGCACGGCGGAAGGGCCTGGCCAGGGAGAGCTGTGCACCTCATGGCAGCCAGGAAGCAAAGGGAAGGGAAAAGGGAAGAGGGG
>PVJO010017902.1:0-38029 GCA_004026905.1 Hystrix cristata | reverse complement strand
GATATGGAGAGATGACTGAACATACTATCAAGCAGGTAGAAACATATTCCTGACTGTTTTGGATGCCAGAAGGCCCAAGATCAGACTCCGGTGGCTTTGAAGTGCGCTGCTGGCTTCCTGGGTCATAGACAGCACTTCCTGTTTGTGTCTCGTCACATGCTGGGAGGAGCAGGGGCCTCTCTGTAGAGGCACTAACCTCCTTGGTGAAGGATCAGCTCTCAGGACCCAGTCACCTCCCCAAAGCCTCCCCTTTTAATTTGTTGTTGTTTGAGACAGGGTCTTGCTATGTTGCCCAGGCTGGTTTTGAACTTGGCAGCAGTCCTCCTGCCTCAGCCTCTCATGGCTGGGATTGCAGGCATGAGCCACCATGCCTGGCAGAGGCTTCATGTCATCTCCCTCCCTGTCCCCAGCAGGTGTGACATCCATCTCCACGCTCCAACCTGTCCCTCAGATGTCTCAGGCTGGAGCTGCCAGGCTTGGCCACAGCTTTGGACAGTCAGACCCTGGACAACCCACAACCTAGTCCTCATGTGGCCACGTGTGGAAGACGCCTCTGCCCTGCTCAGAGTGAGACACCAAGGAAGGAACCAGGGAGCGTAGAAGGGGCCAAGAGGGCCCAGCTCAGCCATCTTTTCTGGCTCCGCCACCACGGGAAGCACCCTGGCCTCCAGGCAGGCAGATACAGATCTGGGCTCAGCCACACAAGCCCTCCCCAGCAGCTGGGACCGGAAGTAACACTCATCACGCTGGGCGAGGGGCACAGGCCTGTGACCCCAGCTATGAGGCAGAGGATCGGAAGTTCAAAGGCAGCCTGGGAATTCAGAGGGGCCCTGTTCAAAATTAAAGAATAAAAAGGGCCTCAATAACCCCCCCCCCGAAAAAGACAAGTAACACTCATCTCAAAACAACACCTGCATCTTTTAAGTGGTTCCGGTTCATGACTAGAAAGGAGTCGTTACTTCACACACCCCTGAATCCTGAGCCACCTGCGGTGCCCTGCTAGCCCTTTCTCCCTCCAGCTTTCTCCCCCCTCACTCAGCCACACTGACCTCCTTCCTGCCCCTGGATAATATCAGTGTCAGGTCCCCCTGTTCTGGGGTCTCTGCCTCCCCATCCTTCCCCAGCCCCCCGCTGGCCTGGCGGGTTTCTCTTTGACACAGACCTCAGAGAGTGCCTGCCCCACCCTCTCTACAAAGGGGCCGTCTCAGGGGCCCCACCACCCCTGCTTCTCACCCCATTTCTCTTCTAGCTTGATGTGCTGTGTTGCTCACTGCGGTGGCCCCTGCATCTAGCACAGCACCTGCTGAGTGGCAGGTGCTGGGGGCATTTGTAGAGTGAATAAACTGAATGCTTTTTTGAAAAATGATTGTTATTTAATAGCAAAATAATATATGCTGTGAAAAACTTGAAAAAAGAACCATACAAAATTCAGGAAATACATCTGAGCACCTTTAGGAACATTTCGATTATTAAAAGGCAACTTGCCCTCCATCCGCCTGCTGTGCGGTGTGGGCAATGAGTAAACGGCGCACAGGTGGCTGCCCATGCCGAGGTGGACGGCCCTGCCAGGCCTCCAAGGCGGGTGCCGACCCTCAGGTCCCCCCAGCCCTGAGCTCTGTCTGCCACGTCCTCCGTGGTCCTGAGAGCGGCCTGCTGGGGCCCGGGGTTGTTAGGGCCTAAGGCACTGCAGAAGCCAGGGGAGCTCTGGCCTTGCCCTTCCTGGAGGCGGGACCTGCGCTGATCCAGAGCTACAAAGCCAGCCAGCAACGATTCGTTCTCTATCCCGAACCCTCAAGCCCAATCAGCTCTTCTCTCCAGTGTGTTGCTCAGCGGGTCAGGGCTGCAGGGTGACCGCAGGGTGTGGACGGGTCCCGGGACCAGGTGGCCGGTCACATCCACCAGTCCATGGACTCTTTGGGGCAGGGCCTGACGATGACCACACAGTGGGGCAGCCCCTGGCACAGGGTCCGCTCAGCCGCCTGGCCCTCCCAGCCCAGACCCTGCAGCTCGAGTACCCGCAGCTTGGGCATGGCACGGCAGGAGGAGACGATCTGGGCCGGGGTGGGCATCTCGGGGGTGATGAGCGGCCCCTGCAGGCACAGACTCTCCAGCTCGGGCATCCCCTCCAGCAGGGCCAGGCCCGGCGCCGAGAGGCCGCCCACCGTGAGCCGGACCTTGCGCAGGCCCCGGAGGTGGCGGCTGATGGCCCGCAAGGTGCTGTCGGCCGGCAGGGTGCAGCCCAGCACCTCCAGCCTCTGCAGGTAGCCCAGCTCCTGCAGGCTGGCATCCAGGCCCGTCTCGGTGACGCGGTAGGTGCCGCCCAGCACCAGCGAGCGCAGGGCGCGGAAGCCGGGCAGGCCCTGCAGGTGCTCGTCGCGGAAGGCGGGCACGCGGTCCAGCACCAGACACTCGAGCTGCGGCAGCACGCGGGGATCCTGCTCACGCTGCAGCCAGGCCATGGAGATCTCGCAGCTGTGCAGCTCCAGAGTCTGCAGTGTGCGTGGCAGGCTGGTGATGGGCACGGCGCTCAGGTCGGCCACGTGCAGGCACAGGCGCTTCAGGTTGGGGCACTTGTCGCCCAGGGCCCTCAGCAGGGCGGGGGACAGCTGTGGCGCCTGGGAGCCGGAGAAGAGGTAGCCACCCATCCGCAGGGAGTGGAGCCGGGAGGCCATGTAGCGGCGGAGCAGGTGCCACATGACTTTGGGCCGCATCTGGAAGAGCCAGAGGCAGGGTTACTGGGTGAGAGCTGGCTCCCAGCCCTGTCTACCTGCAGACACCCTGGCGTGTCTCCTGCTGTCCCCTGGGCTTCCGCCCTTCTCCTGCCCAGAAAAAAGGTCTCACTCTGTAGCCCAGGCTGGCCTCAACTCGCAGCGATCCTCCTGCCTCAGCCTCCCAAGCGCTGGAATTACAGATTTTACCATTGCCCCAGGCTAGACGGCTAAGACTCTGAACAAATCCAGGGGGAGAAGATCCAAACAGACCTGACTTTGGCAACAGACTGGATTCTCCTTATCTTCTGACCCAAGAAAGCCAAGGAAACCTGTTCTTAACATCGCCTCTGATAAAAGGAGCTGCAAAGAAGAAATCCACCAGCATGTCCCTTTCCAATACTCCCTACTCATCCAGAGTCGTGGTCTGCTCGATCCCACTCTCTCTTTCTCTTCCTCCTTTTCCTCCACCTTCAAATAAATGGCCTTCTACCAAAAAAAAAAAAAAAAAAAAAGCAAGCCTCTGGAAGAAATAAGCCACACAGAATAAAACTAAAAACAGCTAGCTGGGCGCGGTGGCCCAGGTCTCATGGCCTTGACTTTGTGGGATCCTCCTGCCTCAGCATCCTGAGTACTGGGATTACAGGTAGGCGCTGCCACGCCTGGCTTCCTGGCCAAATTTAGAGATACAGGTCTGGGCCCCCGGACTTGACTCACTAGAAATACTGGTCCATCACAAGTGAGGGCAGAAGCCACAGCCAGTGGGCAAAGGGAATTTTCCTTCACAGAACAAGGATAAGGAAACGCTTTCAAGCTTCCTAATATCAAATGTGAGATCTGAGGTAGAGAAGCACCTTTTCTCAGGCTCTGCTGGAGGAAACTGGCCCAGCTTCTTTGCAGAGCTAAGTGAAGGTTTCTGCTGAAATTTCGAATGTGGAAAACCGCTAAGACCTGTTTTATTTTCAAAGAATACAGGCAGCTGTCCGTAGTGGTGGGACCCGTAACTGTGGATCAGAAACACTCAGGAAAAAAGTGTCTGTACTGAGTACGTACAGACTTTTTGTTTGTTTGTTTTTTGAGGGTCCCTCTGTGCAGCCCAGGCTGGCCTCCAACTCCTAGCGATCCTCCAGCCTCAGCCTCCTGGGTGGCGAGACGTCTTCCCTCGTTATCGTTCCCTGAATACAGCCTGACACCTATTTCCACGGCACCGATGTCATGTCAGGTGCTCTAGGTTACCTGGAGACGACACGAGTCTCCAGGAGGACACTCGAGGGTGCTACTTTACAGAAGGGACCTGAGCATCTGTGGATCCTGGACCCTCCCCGCCGATGCCCAGGGCTAAGTAAGTGCTCATTTGTGTTTCTAGGGGACATAAGCAATGGGCGCTTTTGCTGCCTCTTGGGGAGAAAGAACAGGCGACTTTGGGACGGAAATAGGAGGAGACATTAACTAAGGTCTTAATTAGGGACACTTGAATTTTGGTTATTTTGGATCTTCAATTCTGTATATACATTATTTTTAAAAACGGCGCTAGGTGTCATGGTGCAAACCAGCAATCCCAGCACTCGGGAGACGGAGGCAGGAGGATCACCGTGAATTCAAGGCCAGCCTGGACTACACAGCAAGACCCGGTCCCAAGTCAATAAATGAACAGATAAATGGAGAGACAGAAATAAAAATTAATGCTTTTACTTATTTAAATACACATACCAGAGCTGTGGGTTTAACCTGGCACTAGAGCGTGCATGAGACCCTGGTTATAGCCCCAGCACACACACAGAAAAAAAAAAAAAAAAAGAAAAAAGAAAAAGAAAAGAAATAAGAAGAAAAAAATAAAACTAAAAAAGGCTTGGCGCGGTGATGTAGCTATAGTCCCAGCTACGTGGGATGCTCAGGCAGGAGGATCAGTGTGAATTGAAGGCCATTCTGGACTACACAGACAGACACTGTCTCAAAAACAAAACAAAACCCGGAAAACAACAGATGGATTGATGTATGGATACAGAGATGGACAGACGGATGAACAGAGGATTAAAAAATGTATTAAATATCAATGGTGGGTATCCTGAGGGTTTTTTTCTGCACCATGTTTTCAACTTCTAAGTACATTTGAAACTTTTTATAATACAATGGTAGAAAAAAGTAACCAATGCAGAAAAAATAATCAGGTTTTTAAAAGCTGGCTTCCGGCTAGGGGCTGTGCCAAGTGCTCCGGGATGGCTAAGGCCCCGGATTCCACCTTCAACACCAAAAACAAACAAAAAACAAAACAGAAAAGGCCAGGCATGGTGGCACTGGCTGTAGTCCCAGCCACAGGACAGGCTGAGGTAGAAGCATCATTTGAATTCATGAGTTCACCCAGCCTGGGCAACACAGTGAGACTCTGCCTCAAAAAAAAAAAAAAAAAAAAACAAAGAGTGGGGTGTGTTGGCCCTCACCTGCAATTCTAGCACTCAGGACGCTGAAGCAGGAGAATCAAAAGTTTGTGACCTAGCTGGGTGTGGTGGCCCACACCTGTCACCCTAGCACTTAGGAGCCTGAGGCAGGAGGATCACTGTGAGTTGAAGGGCAACCTGGGCTACATAGTGAGTTCGAGGCCAGCCTGAACTACACAGCGAGACCCTGTCTCAAAAAAAAAAACCAAAAAACAGAGTTTGAGAACCAGCTCCTACATAGCAGGTTCAATTTATACTATGTGGAGAGATCTTGTCTCAAAAAACAAAAAGTTGATCTCCAAGAAAATAATTTTTTCTATAAGGTCACAGCCCTTAACCAAAATACTGAGGGACAGATGAACTATATCAAAATTAATATGGTGCAGAGAGTATGTGATACCAACAGTGGGCTCTAGGGTCCCATCCTACAATCAGATTGCTATTTTTCAATATAACACAATATGGAAATAACATTCTAAGTAGACTAAGGAAAAGGATATTAAAAGCTTCATACCTATTCAGGTCAGAGTTTGTCACCAAAAAAAGAAGTGTGCCTAGCTTACTAAAAACTTTTCCTTTTGTTTCTTTTTTTTTTTTTAAGATGAAAGCTTGCTATGTTGCCCAGGCTGGTTGGGAAATTGCAGATTCAAGGGATCCTCCTGCCTCGGCCTCCACAGTACCTGGGACTACAGGTGTGCTCGACTGTGCCATGCCTCACTTCACAAATGGTTTGCTTTGGAGAACTGAAGAGGATAAAGTATAAATGACCCTACTCCGCAAAACTGCACTTTTCCTTTTCCAAGTGACTCACACGTGGGAACAAGAGGACAATCAAAAGGACTTTTTACTACTCAGGGTGGGGTGAGGACGATACTAGGGGCAGGAATTCAGAGCTGGAGACCAACCGTTCTACCCACTCCTACCCCACCCAGGCCCTTGTGCAAGCCAGGCAAGCGCTCTACCCACAGGCAACACTCCCAGAGCCCCAACAACCACTCTGGTAAGACGCCTGGTTAATTCGTGCCAGTAAAAGTTTGAGAAGCTGCCTTATCATAGTAAAAAGTTGGAAATAATCTAAATGTCTATTAGCAGGAAAATGGATACATGAATTCTGATATATTCATCAAACAGCAGTTAAAAGAAATGAACTCGAAATTCATGTACTAGGAAGAATTTTTCTATTCTTGTTTGGTTTTTTGAGACAGGGTCTCGCTATGCAGTTCAGGCTGGCCTCCAACTCACAGGGATCCTCCAGCCTCAGCCTTCCAAGTGCTGGTTTTACAGGTGTGCGCCACCATATTGGTGCCTGTTATGGTTTATGTCTAGATGTCCCCCCAAAGCCTCAGGTGGTAAGAGGTAGCTGGATCTAGAGTGTGTGATTACTAAATTAGTCCACTGATTGGGTTTGGCATGGTTCTGCTGGGATCAAGGATGTGACACTAGGATTAACGGTATTAGGATTAAGGGTGGGAGTACTGCCCACCCTAAAGCCAGGCGGCCTGGATAAAATATAAGGTACAGGAAGAAGCTGGAGCCCCCTTGCTTGATTCCTTGCTTACCTGGCTGCCTTCTGCCTGTCTGCCGTGCTGCCCTGCCTCGGACCCAGCTGACTGTGGACTGAAACCTCTACAAACTGTGAGCCAAATAAACCTTCCTTCCCCTCACTTTGGGTGTCTAGTATTTTGTCCCAGCAAGGAGAGAAAAGTAACTAAGACAGTGCCAATAAGAATTTTAAGGGCAACGTGTGAAACCTAGCTGTGATAACATCTACTTTCAAATAGCATTATCTGATTAGAAGTGCATTATTTAAACTTCAGTAACACATTAACAGGGGCTGGGAATTTAGCTGAATGGTAGAGTGCTTGTCTAGCAAGTCTGAGGCCCTGGGTTTAAATCTCAACACCCTCCTATCAAATTCATTAGCAATGTTGTAATTCTTACGGGCATACACCTAGGAAACAAGTAATATGAGAAGAAGGCTACATGTGGGACATGGTGGCACATGCCCATAATCCCAGCACTCGAGAGGCTGAGGCAGGAGAATTGCTGCGGGTTTGAGGCCAGCCTGTGCTACACAGCAAGACCGTCTTGGAAAAAAAAAAAAAGGAGGATACAAATCCTCTTTACAACACTCGCTACTTCTGAAGATGATTTCAAAAAGGTCAACAAATCTATAAATCATAGATATATGTGTATATATATACACACACACACACATTTGCATGGTCTGCAGCGAATAAGAGCAAAAATTAAAACAGGTTAAATCTAGGTGGTGAATGATGGGGTCTTTTTTGACATCGTCCTCTACATTTCTCAAGATTTAAAAATATTTCATAGTAAAAACAAGAAAAATAATGCAAATGGGAGAAAATGGAAATGGCCCGAGTGCAGTACTCAGGAAGTTAATCTAGGGACATGAGTTGACTCGAAATAATTTCTCCATTAAAATCATTGGTAGGTATTAATATTCGATAGAATTAAGATGTGTCATGTACATGTACCAACTCACCATGATGAATGTAATCACTGTATACTTCGAACATGTACCAGGAAAAAATATTTGATAACGTAATAACTACCATGCAGTCTGTGCTGAGTATATGCCAGACTCGGCTTTTGTAAGCCTTTTTGTAAGCCCTGCACGATCTCGATGAACTCTCACAGTAGCCCCGTGAGGTGATTTTAAAAATTGTTATTATTATTTCGTTTTTTGAAACAGCGTCTTCTTGCTTTGTAGTTCAGGCTGGCCTTGAGCTCGAGTGATCCTTCTGCCTCGGCCTCCCGAGTGCTGGGATTACGGGTGTGGGGTGCTAGGGACTGAACCTAGGGCCTCGGTATCGTTGTTTACCTCCATTTCTTGCATTGGGAAACTGAGGCCCAGAGACTGCAAAGCAGCGGCTAAGCTACGGCGCCGGCTGAAAACCCCAAGCCCGGTCCCCTCCCGGGGCGCCCGCATTCCTGCACTCCCAGGGCCCTCGGGGCGGGAGGTGGGGTCGCGGCGCGCCCAGCCCAGGAACCCCGTACCGTGTAGAGCGTCAGGTCTACGTGTCGCCACAGCCACCGGTCGTCCACCAGCCGCTTCCAGTGGTGACAGACCCTGGGGGAGGGGACCGGCCGTTAGAACGAGCCCGGCCCCGCGGGGCCCGGGTCCGCGTCTCGGGGTGAGGCCCCTGCCCGGCTCTGTCCCCCCGGGGCGCGAGGCGGCACCTGGAGATGCGGATTCGGTCCCGCACCGGGAGGTAGGAGAAGATCTCCAGGAGGACCGAGTCCGGCAGCCCCACCAAGGTCGCCATGATCGCCGCCGCTCGCGGGTTTCCGGCTGGGGGCACCGGAAACTCCCCTTGGGGTCTCCGGAGGTGGGGTGGGGTGAGGGAGAGGGGGAGGCTCTTGGGGCGGACAGGCGATGGCTGCGACTTCCAGTAGCCGGCCGAGAAACGCCGCGTTCTTAATGGCGGGGACGTGGCCGAATCCTGCGGTCTGGACAGTCTGAGAGCCCGAGACCCGCGCCGGTGACTAAAGCTGAACTCGCCTGGCGCGCCGGGGGGCGGGGCGCGCCGGGACGGGGCGTGTCGGGGGCGGGGCCGAGAAAGCCAGGGCCAATCCGGAGGGCGAGGCGCAGGCCGGGCGAGGGCGCGGCGGGGGAGGGGGCGTGGCTGGGCCGAGGACGACCCCAGCGCGGGGTGGATGGAGCGCGAAGCCTGTAAGGCGTGACTCCGGCTGGGCGAGCCCCGGGAAAGGCGAGGCCACCTTCGGAAGGCGTGCCTGGGGGGCGGGCGAGGTGTGGGGCGTGGCGACGGTCAGGGGTTACAGCCGGGAGGACGTCGCTCGGAGGAAGAGGTCCGGCGCTTGGCAAGGACAGCGGCGTGGCGGGTCAGGAGGACCAGGCTCTCCAGTCTTCGCCCGGCCCGATGGGGGGGCGGGGCGGAGCGGGGCGAGATCGGGGCGGAGCGGGGCGGAGCGGGGCGAGATCGGGGCGGGGCGGGGCTCCGCGTCTCGGGCTCGCCGTACCGCTGAGGTTACAGGTTCCATCCCTGGCACCGCAGTAGAAAGGGAGGGACAAACCTGGAAGACGTGGTCGGGATGGGGCAAGGCCCTGGGGAGCGACAGGGACAGGACTGAGCTTCCCCAGGACGAGGCCGGGGACGACCTTCAAGTTCGGAAAGTACAGCACCTGGGACGAGGACCAAAGGGGCGAGGCAGGCAGCTGTGCACGGGGGGCGTGGCCGACAGTGGCCCTGCTTTTTTACCGCCTTAATCGTGGTTTTTAAGGTCTACGCTCGAGGATACGGTTGTGTAAGTGGCATAGCTCATCCACGAAGCCTGCTGAAAATTTCATTTTGATTGATTCTGCCAAATTGTTCTCCACGGGTTGTTTTGAGTCACTCCCACCAAATATATAGATCGCTGAATTTTAAAATAACAATTCGTGAGCTGGGCGCTGTGGCTGCACGCCTGTAATCCCGACACTGAGGGAAGCTGTGGCAGGAGCACCGGAAGTTCTAGTTCTACCTGGGCAACTTTGTGAGGCCCTGTTTCAAAATAAAAAGGGCTGGAGATGTAGCTTAGAGGTGGAGCACCCCTGCGTTCGATCCCGGGCACCAAAAAAAATTGTAAAAGTAGTAAAAATTCATTTGAACATTCTTTTATTGATGGGCATTCAAGTCGTTTCCAGATGTTACCAAAAATAATATTGCCGCTAAGTATTCTCTTATATGTACATAAGTATACAAACACATATCCTGTTTTCATTTCTGTAGGATGAATAACGTCAGTTTGATGAGTCAGAAGATATGTGAAACTTAATTTTATTTTATTTTTTTTGGTACCGGACATTGAACTCAGGACCTTGTGCTTGCAAGGCAAGCACTCTAACCACTGAGCTAAATCCCCGGCCCGTGAAACTTAATTTTAAATTTGTTTTTCTAAATCACTCCACCAAGAATCTATAATGGCAATAAATAGAATTTCAACATATACATACAAAAGTAGAAATTAGACACGTTGAAACTGTTTATTTTTTTTGGTGCTGGGGATTGAACTCAGGCCCTTGTGCTTGCTAGGCAGGCACTTTAACCACTGAGCTAAATCCCCAGCCCCTTGTCGAAACTGTTTAAAAAAGAAGTCTGGGAGTCATGCCTGTAATCTCAGTACTTGGGAGGCAGAGGCAGGAGGATCGCCAGGAGTTTGAGGCCAGCGTGGGCTGCACACATAGTGGTCTCAAGGCCAGCCTGAACTACATAGTGAGACCCTGTTTTAAAACAAAACAAAAGCAAAACACGATTTTTGTGTGTGTGTGGTACTGGGGATTGAACCCAGGGGCACTCTCCCACTGAACTATATTCCCAACCCTTTTTTATTCTGAGACATGGTCTCACTAAATTGCCTGTGTGGGACTTGAATTTTCAATCCTCCTGTCTCAGCCTTCCTGAGTGTAGGGATCACAGACATGTGCCACCACACCCAGCTTCAAACTTTTTAATTTTTTCTAATTTAACAGGAAAAAAAAAAAAAAGGGCCGGTGGTTAACTCAATGGTTAGAGCGCTTGCCTAGCAAGCACAAGGCCCTCAGTTCAATCCCCAGCACCAAAAAACATAACAAAAAAAAACTTTCCTAATAGAGGGGAAAAAAAAAAAAAACCCAGCACAGAGGCACACACCTGTAATCCCAACACTCTGGGAGGCTGGTGCAAGACAAATGCAAATTCAAGTCCAGTCTGGGCAACTAAGTGACTTAGTGAGACCCTGTCTCAAAATAAAATTAAATAAATGAATAACAGGGCTGGAGGTGTAATCAGTGGTGGAGCACTTGTCTAGCCTTCAAGAAGCCCAGGGCTCTATCCCTAGTCACACACATGCACGCACGCACGCAAAGGAACTGCAAAGCACGCACGCACGCAAAGGAACTGCAAAGTCAGACATCCCAGAACTGCTGGTCCAGGTGCTGCCTACTTCCGAAATTTTTGTAATGAGAGAAACTCATTTGTTTAAGGCAACTATGAGCTGAAGCTAAGAGTGTTCCTAGTAACCGATCAGCTCTAGGTCCTTCCCTCTGGCTCCAACACTTTTGTGTGTGTGTGGTGCCGGGGATCGAACTCAGGCCCTTGTGCTTGCAAGGCAAGCACTCTAATCACTGAGCTAAATCCCCAGCCCCATGGCTCCAACACTTTTTTTTAAAATTTATTTATTTATTTTTGGTGCTGGGGATCGAACTCAGGGCCTTGCATTTGCTAGGCAAACACTCTACTGCTGAGCCAAATCCCCAGTCCCTCCAACACTTTAAAAATTACAACTTCTTCCTGGCTTTCTGGCTGACCCAAAGGAATAAAAATATAAAATGGCTGCTACTGTTAAGTGCTTACACTCTTCCCTGGGTTGTATCAGTGACAGCGTGGTGCCTCATTTCACAGCCGTGGGTGGTCACGCCTCCAGGCAGAAGCTGAGGCTTAGTGGTCCCCACGGCCGGCCGGAAGCGGCTGAGGCCAGGCGGGCGGTATGTCAGCTTTCCATCCTTGTAACAAATACCTGAGGTAACCAATGCATAAGGAGAAAAGGCTGATTCTGGCTCACGGTTTTTGAGGTTCCAGCGCACGATCCATTGGTCTCACTTTTAGGACTCTAGTGGCCTGTGCCACGGCAGGAGCAACTAAAGGAACAAAACTGCTCACTTCCTGGCCAAAATGCAGGAGAGAGGAAGAGGAAGGGGTGGAGTCTTGCACCTCAATGATGGGAAGGCCTCTCACTAGGCCCTACCTGGTAAAGCTCTCACTAACTCCCGGAAGCACCAAAATAGCAATCTATTTTGTTAACTTTTGGAAGGTGGGGTGGGGTGGGGAGTGCTGGGGGTCAAACTTAGGACCTAGCGTTTGCCAGGCAAGCACTCTACCACTGAGCTAAATCCCCAACCCCTTGTTAACTTGCTTTTTTATTATACAATTGGAGTAATGATTGCATTAATTGTGGGGAGTAGGTACATGTACATAACATACCCTATTCTTTTTATTCCCCTTCCCTTCCTTCCCTGCTCCTTCCATCTTAAGATCCTCTTCCGTTTACCAAAGATCTATCTCCTATTTCCTATTATGTTTTTTCTTTTGCTCTTTAAATTATTTATACTTTAGGCTTCTCATATAAGAGAAGTTACTCTATATTTAAGCTTATATGTCTGATTTATTTCATTATAGTCTTTAGTTGGGCATGTTGGTGCACACCTGTAATTCCAGCACTTAGCAGGAGGATCATCACAAGTTCAAGGCCACCCTGTGCTACATGGTGAGACTAAACTACCTAGTGAGACCCTGTCTCAAAAAACCAAAAACATATGGTCAGAAGGGGCCTCCAAAAAAAAAACAAAAACAAAAAACAAAACAAAACAAAAAAAAAGAAGGGGCCTCCATTTTCCTACAAGTGACTCAAATTTATCCTTTACGGCAGATTGTTTGTAAACACATTTTCTTTATCTATTCATCCGTTGATAGACATATGGGCCACATCCGGGATTTAGCTATTATGAATTGTGCTATTAACATGGGTATACATGGATCACTGTGGTATGATGGCTTTAACTATTTTGAGAAGGTCCCTAGAAGGGGAACAGCTGGGTCGAATGGAATTTCTAGTTGTATCTATTCCAGAAACTTCCCATTGCCCTCCTGCTGCTGCCCCAGGATGGCTTAGGCCCCTCAGTGACCCCTCCCAACCAGCCCCCCAATGCATGACGACCAAGCCCCCGACAATCTCATGTTTCATTTTCCTGTTCTGTCTGCAGTAGTCTCTACAATTTCTGATCTCCCCCAGCCCACAACTCGGCATCACGACCCTGTGCCTGGACCATCTTTGAGATCCTGAGAAATCAGAATTTAAATACAACATCTAACCCGCTCCTTACAAAATGATGGGCATCTGATGTCCACCTCTGGGAAAACACCAAAGACCATTACAAGGAAAATGAGGCTGTCAGCAATTCCACCATCTAGCAGAAGTCATTGTCAAGGCCTCATGGGACCCAGGATTTCTACTGACTGCAGACACTAGCTGATGGCAAATTTCCTCTTGCACAGTGGTGCCCTTGGCTACGCCTGAACTTCCAGCCTCCCCTCTCCCAGTGCCTGTGCTTCCGAAACCAATGCTCGCAAAGGTGCTACTGTGGGAACTGTTACCCTTTTTCCATAGGCGAGGAAAATGAGATCCAAAGAGAAGTATCTTATTTGAGATTCTATGGTTTTAATTATTTTATTATTATTTACTTTTTCTTGTTTTTTTTGAGACAGGGTCTCACTATGTAGTTCAGCCCAGCCTTGAACTCACTATGTAGCCCAGGCTGGCCTCAGACTTGTGTGATCCTCCTGCCTCAGCGTCTAGAGTGCTGGGTTTATAGGTGTGTGCCACCATGTGCAGTAGTCAGAGTAGGCTATTATAAAGAGTCAGCCTCATTCGCCTCTGAATCCCTCTCTGGTCCTTTTCTGTCTTGTCCTGAGATTTCTTCCCCAAACTCTCACCACTGTCCATTGTGATACTATCTCCTGAGACCCTCACTCAGAGGCTGGATATATGGCTGCCCAAATTTTGGACTTTTAGCTTTGTGGTGGACTTAATGTGGTCAACTTGAGCTAGAACGCCCAGCTGGACTGAGTTGGTGTGATTCTGGGCGTAGAGGATCCACCCAAGGATCGTTGCTGACACAACATAAAGCAGAATGTTTCCCAGGAAAAGCTCTGCTGCAGCTGGTTCTCCTGAAGGGGACTCAGCTGTTCTATTCTCATGGAGGAAGGAGCTCGGGGCCTTGCTGTCATCAGGATGGCTGCTGTTGCTTCGGGGGAGCTCTGGTCTTCATCTCTGCTGCGAGCATCATATCCTGGTTCCCATAAAGATTTCTTCAGCCATCATCTGCAGACACAGACATACATGGGACAATGCTGTGGGCTCCCAGCCCTTGATTGGATCTTTTGGGTCTCCAGTGCCTAGATAGACATTTGGCACTCTTCCTGCATTTGGCTTGTGGGTGAATATTGTAACTTATAAATGTCCTGTATTAAATCTGCTCTCTTACAAACCACTGACTCTAGAAAAGCTAACTAAAACAAGCTTCCAAATGTTTGGGCTGAATCAAAGTTTTTCCTTTATAAAGTATATGAGGCTGAGGCAGGAGGATCACCGTGAGTTTGAGGCCAGCCTGGGCTACCCAGTGACTTCAAGGCCACCCTGAACTACACAGTGAGACCTTGTCTCAAAATAAAAATAAAAATAACCCATTCTGGTAGGAACTCGCTCCTCCAGACCAGTATTAATCCCTTCCACAGCACCTCCAAAGATCCAATCCCCTCCGGCTAGGCTCCAGACCACACACACACACACACACACACACACACACACACACACACGTACGTACGTACGTAATGGGGACTGAAGCCAAGGAGTGTTGTGCTACATGCCCCACACTTCAGTCCTATTTGGAGACATTTTTCTCTTTAAATTGCCCAGGCTGTCTTCCAATTTGCGATCCTCCTGCCTCAGCCACCAGAGTAGGTGGGATTACAGGCATGCGCCATGGCACCCCGCAAGGCTTCAACTCTTCAAGGTTCCACCACTTCTCAGAATCACCTAACTGAAAACCAAGCTCCTAACACATGCACTCAAACCACAGCACAGAGTACCTGCCCTTTCTTTCCACCACACAGCCTCTCGTGTCTTCCACCTAATCTCATATCCTAGTTTGAGACGGTGGATTGAACCGGTAAAAAGTGGTTGGCCTCGTTTCAGAACGAATCAGTTTAGCCTCACGGAACTGGGACAACCCTGTGCGCTGGGAAAGGATCCTTCAACAGGTTCCCTGGCACAAGCTGTCTGGTTGAACTTTGGGGAGGAGGGAGCTATTCCACCAGCCCTTACGAACATGGAATCGGGTACAAAATGCTTCCGAAACGTTTCGCAATTGTGTCGTTTCCAGCTTACTTGCGGGCAACGGGTAGTTGGTGCGCAACGTGAACTCCAGCCCAGGGTCAGTTTTCGCTTATCCACTGGGGTCTGCATCTCAGGTGTCGGGGGGACAGACGCGATGACCGGAGGGGAGAGCTGAGGCCCAGTCCTGCACGAAGGCAGGGGGCTAGACAGGGTGAGTGCAGGACTCGATCCCTACTCCCCGTGGCCCCGACGCTGCAGCGAGAAGCTGCGTCGGGGTCAGGAACCGGTCGTCCCCGCTCGCTGGACCCTCTGGCGTCAGTCAAGTGGCCTCAAACAGCTTCCGACGCGCTGAGCGTCGGCCTCCGACTCTCCCTCCACGCCCCTTCCGCCATCCCACATCCATCGAGGCCCCCGCTCGATCCTCTACGCCCACCTCGGGCGCCACCCTTCCCTGTCCCAGGATGCCACGGCCAGGCCCGCTAATCGCAAGCCCACACCCGGCCCGGATCCCGGAAGTGGCGGACTCGGTGCTGATTGGCACCCCAGTGAGTGGGGGCGTGAGCTTCCGGCTTGCGCACTTCCGCTTCCGTTTCCCAGCTACGACTCTGACCCGGGCTCAGTGCTCCAGCGAAGAAGTGGTGGCGTCTGCAGGTTCGAGGCGATTCGAGGTGAGGGGTCGAGCGGAGAGACCCGGATTCCGGGAAGGTGACCGAGACCGGGCCACTCAGGGTCTGCGAGCCGGCGAGAGGTGAAGCCGGGGACCCGGCCTTGGAGTGACGCGAAGGGGCGGAGGCGCGGCTGCCTGGGGTGCCGGGGACTAGGACACAGGACTGAGGGCGCGAGAGGACTCGGGTCCTGGGATCGGAGCTCTGAACAAAAGTCTCGGGCGGGAGGCTTGGGGCCTGGGACCTGGAGAGTTGTAGGCTGGGGCTTCTGGGGCCTGGAAGACCCCGGAAATCCTGATTCCGCTGCCTCCTACCCCTCCCCTAGACAGCTTTCGCCAGGATGATCGAGGTTGTTTGCAACGACCGCCTGGGGAAGAAAGTCCGCGTGAAGTGCAAGTATCCACCGACGGCCGTGAGGCAGTGGTCCCTGGGGGTGCTAGGCACGAGGCGGACACCACAGTGTGGTTGTTAGGGTGGTTGAGTTCAACCCGGGAGAGGGGGTGATCGGGTCCTGGCAGAGTGTAAGTCACTCAGCCCTAGAATGTCGTCTTCCTCGCTCTACATCTCCCTTGCATTTGCCTTAACTCTTCTGCTCCCAGCACCGATGACACCATTGGGGACCTTAAGAAACTGATCGCGGCCCAAACTGGCACCCGTTGGAACAAGATCGTTCTTAAAAAGTGGTGAGTGCTGTGGTAGAGGTGGGGGCCAGACGGTACCAGGCCAGGGTTTAGCCAGGGGAGCGCCACAGGCAGCCCTTTGCTGAGGGCTCAGCCTGCCTACAAGGCCAAGAGCCTCCTTAGGCTTTTTTCTGAAAGGTGTCTGTTCCATAGGTACACAATTTTTAAGGACCACGTGTCTCTGGGGGACTGTATCCTTTCCATGACTTTGAGGAAGATTCACATACTCTGCCCTGATTGTCTTTGTTCTGTACTGAAGCCTGTATGAAATTTAACACCTATAATTTAGATGGGTGGGTTCTTAGAAATGGGAGTGGCAGGTGTGGTGGTGCACACCTGTAATCCCAGGACTCAGGAGGCTGAGGCAGGAGGATCTGCCTGAGAGTTCGAGGCCAGCTTGAACTATATAGCCAAAAGTTGTCTCCAAAAAAAAAAAAAGAAAAGAAACAAAGAAATGGCAGCAGTATTTATTTTGTTAAGGAGGAGGGTGGTTGTCTGGTGATAAGATTGACCTGGATATTTACTACTGAGTTCCACCTGAGTGTTGGGTAGACCAGCGTGGAATGAGACTCAGGCACATCTGTTATGCAGGAGGAGAAGGTACTATTTTTATAGTTCGGATTCTCTCTAAATCAAAATGGCTGAGTCCCAAACAGCTGCCTTAACCAGGGGCTGAGTCCTCAGGCCACCCGGGTGGAGCTGTGATGGGGTGAGGAGTGGGGATAGAGCCCCCAGTGAAGATCCCTTAACACCATCACTCAGATGAAATCCACGATGGGATGAACCTGGAGCTTTATTACCAGTAGAGCAAAACTCCTTCCCCCTGTCCCGCCCTCCCGTCCCACCCTCCCCTCTCACACCAGTATGGACGCTTGTTTTTAAAAACTCACATTAATAAAAATTTAGATGCTGCTTTGTGGTTGTCATCTTTGCTGAGAACTGTCTTCAGGTGGGGGGTGGCTCTCTGGTCATCACTATGGCATCAGACCGAGGCTGCTTGGTGAGAACTCAGGAGAGACTAGATGGGGAAGGGGGCCTCAGTGGTAGAGCATTTGTCTAGCATGTGGGAGGCCCTGGGCTCGATCCCCAGCAACACGCACACATGCACACGTGCACAGATAAATGGCATCAGCAAGGTGTGAGTGGGCCACCAAGGCCAGAGCCCTGGAGTTTTCTGTGGTCTCTGAAGGTGGAGACCCTGGGATTATTGTCACCCTGACAGGCCGTGCGTGGAGCGTCTGGGTTGGGCAGTAGGAACAAACTAGCAGTACAGGCTCATGGTTCCGACAGACCATGGGTCAGAGGTCAGCTCTGCTACCAACAGCCAAGTGACCAAGGGCCAATTACTGAACCTCTCTGAAACTCTGCTAGGATTCCAAAGTCTCCTCCAAAACTGATGCGCTTCAGCCAGGCATGACGGTGCACACTTATCATCCCAGCACTCAGGCAGCTGAGGCAGGGAGATCACTGAGTTTTTTGTTTGTTTTGGGTTTTTTTTGTTTTTTTTGAGACAGGGTCTCACTACGTGGTCCAGGCTGGCCTTGAACTCACAGCAATCCTCCCTGCCTCAGCCTCCCCAGTGCTGGGATGACAGGTGTGCACCACCACGCCCAGCTCTCACTTTGAGTTTGAGGATAGCATGGGCTACATAGTGAGTTCAAGGCCATCCTGAACTAGGGGGACCCTGAACTATGTCTCAAAAAAAAAAAAAAACCTCCAAAAATAAATAAATAAAATTAATGGACTTTAATCCCTGCTATGAAGTGTTAAAATGTAGGAGTGTAGGATCCTTTTTTTTTTCCTTTTTTTTGAGACAGTGTCCTGCTGTGTAGCCCTGGCTGGCCTTGAACTTGCCGTCCTCCTGCCTCAGCCTCCCGAGTGCTGGGATGACAGGCATGTGCCACTGCACCCGGCTCCATTTTGTTTTTAAAAGATGACTATTACCCGGTGTGGTGCAGATCTAACCCTGGGCCTCACAAGTGCTAGGAGGCACTCTAGCGCTGAGCTACAGCCCAGCCTCCCTGCCTGTGAAGCCCTTGCTGGTATCTCCAGTGAAGAGAACACTGCGAAGGATCGGCTGTCATTTGGACAGCAGGCTGCAGAGAAGCTGGGGCTTCTGTCCTTGCTTGCTTGCTCCCTTGCTCTGCCCTGTCGTGAGCTGCCTTTGCACTAGCCCAGCCACAGCCCGTGAGGAACTCGGCTCTCAGTCCAGCATCTGTTTAGGGCCTGCATCCTGCCAGCAACCCAGTGGGCTGGCTCGTTGGCAGATCCTGCTGCAGTTCAGCCTTCAGACAAGACACAGCCACCCCTGCCGAGACCAGCCACGCTGTGCCTGGATTCACAGAAAACTGGGATGATAAATGCTGACTCACTCAGCTGTGGGGTAGTCTGTTAGGCAGCAGTAGAGACCTTAACAGAAGCAGGAGTTCGTTTCAGCATCATCTACCACCTGCTGAGGTGCTCCCAGGAGCCCACGTGCTCTCTGCCTATCCTCATCACATAAACTGCAGGGGTGGTGGCCCACGCCTGTAATCCCGGCACTCAGGAGGCTGAGGCAGGAGGATCTCGAGTTCAAGGCCAGGCTGGACTACATAGGGAGAATTGCCCCCTCCAAAAAAGTTGGAAAATGGAGGAAGCAAAAAGTCTGAAGTTTCAGTTAATAGTATTGTACCTATGTTGGTTCCTTGTGTGTGATCATCATTCAGTGGCACGGTTTCTTAGCACTGCCGGTGTAGATATTTTGAGTGGCTAATTCAATGTGGGGGCTTTTCTGCATGTTGCAGGATGTTCAGCAGCATCCAGGGCCTCTGCTCATTAAATGCCAATAGCATGTCCCTCTCCCCAGTTGTGACAACCAAAAGATGTCGTAAAACATTGCTAAATCCCCCCGGGGAACAAAATTCAGAATCTTTTCTAGTATGTGATTTTTTTTTTTTTTTTTTTTGTAGTGCTGCAGATGGAACCCAGGGCCTTACACATGTAGGCAAATCCTCTACCACCAAGCCACACGCCACACCCCCAGCCCTGGTCTGTTAGCAAGATGCTGATACAAGGGAAAGCTGGGTGGAGAGTCTATGCAAACTCTACTGCTTCCGTAACCCTGCCCTAAGTCTGAAATTTTTTAGGGTTTTTTTTTTTTTTTGTCTTTTGGTGCTGGGGATCAAACCCTGGGCCTTGTGCTTGCTAGGCAAGCACTCTACCACCTGAGCTAAATCCCTAGCTTTTTAATTTTTTAGAGACAGGGTTTCCCTGTGTAGTTCAGGCTGGCCTTGAACACACAGGGATACTCCTGTCTCAGCCTCCTGAGTGCTGGGGTGACAGCCATGTGCCACCATGCCCAGCTGAAATTGTTTTTATTTTTATTTTTTTAGGTACTGGGGATCGAACTCAGGGCCTTGCGCTTGCTAGGCAAGCACTTTCCCACTTGAGCTAAATCCCCAACCCCTGAAATTGTTTTTAAAACAAAAAGATTATTATTATGCTAATACATGCTTATACAAAATTAAACATTTTACATTAAGTTCCTCATTTCTTCCTTTCCCATCAGCAGTGGTGGTCGTTAATGTATTTTAACAAATCTAGATTTTTTTTTTTTTTTTTTGCAGTACTGGGGATTGAACTCAGGGACCCCATACCATTGAGCTATAGCCTCAGTTCTTTTTATTTTTTATTTTGAGACAGGGTCTTGCTAAATTGCCCAGGCTGGACTCAAGCTGGTCATCCTCCTGACTCAGCCTCCTTCAATGCTGGGATTAGAGGCATGTGCCACCATGCCCAGCCAGTCAGAAATTTTGGGCGATACCAACCTACATAGCTTTGGGGACTCGGGGCGGGGGGGAAGATGCTGGGGATCGAACTTGGCCCTGTGCTTGTTAGGCAAGCACACTACCACTGAGCTAAATCACCAACCCTTCTACATAGTTTTTACACAATTGAGATAAATATATATATTCTAATACTGCTGTTCAGCAGCTCATGTTTTTATGCTTTTTTTTTTTTTTTGAGGTACTAGGGATTGAACCCAGGGCCCTGCACACACTAGGCAAGTGTTCTACCATTGAGCCACATCCCTAACCTTTTTTATGCTTTATAATTGATTTCTTTCTATAAATGATTCATCCATTCTTTTAGTTTTCTTAATTAACCTTTTTGATTTTGCTTTGCTTTCATACATACTATAAGTGCTGTGCAGTCCTACGATCTGTTTTTTTTCTTTCGGGAAATGCCCGCCACCACCTATCGTTGTATGTGCCGCGCACTGTTTCGCACTGTTTCGAGTGCTTTCTATGGTAGCTCATTGAACCTTCACATCAAACAAAAGAGCTCTGTATTATTGCTTATCTCTGCTTTGCAGCCGCAGAAGCTGAAGTGAGCAATTCGTTCAAGGTCATAGCAAGTGGGAGAGCAAGGCTTTGAACCAAGGCAGTCTGGTCCTGGGGTGCGCGGAAACCTCCACACGCCGCTTCTAATCCTGCTCCCGTGGGTTCGGGTCCCCGAACCCCATTCTTACACTCACGTAAGGGCCCACGTCATCGAACAGTTTCCCCGCCGGTGTCTTCGACGCTCACATCTCTGCAGCCCGGTTCCCCAGCTCTGGCTGCCCAAACACCTCCTCAGTGACCCACCGGCTCGACAGACTAACTTGGTTCAAACTGAGCTCGTTCTCCCACCCGCGGTTCCGCCCGTGTCCTCCTCCGAGTGCCCATTAGTCACCCAGGACGAGCCAGATTGAAAGGGAGTAAGTTGAAATAGGTAGGTTCTACAAGACATGGGGAGCGAGATCCATTTGGGGGGCGGGGATGCTGGGATCAAACTCAGCCCTTGTGCTTGCTAGGCAAGCGCTCCACCACCGAGCTAACCCCCCAGCCCCAAGGCATGGGAAGTGTCTGGGTCAGGAGCTCGGGGAAATGGTTATCCTTGAGGAAAATTTAAAAGGAAGGGTTAATTTTGGACAGCCGGAGAAAACAGGTGGGAAGAGGGAGGATGGAGGAGCCGAATTTAGGCTTTGGGCCCTTAGCTACTTATCACCAGGACAACTGCGTTGCTGTGGCAACAGCAAAGGCCGTAACGTCCTGAGTACTTCACCGGCTGCCGTTACCTCCCTACCAGCCAGGCGCGTCCGCGCGGGAGCTGGCGGGCCTCCGGGAACGCTCAGGAGGGCGGGAATTTCTGCTGCAATACCCAATTAATAAGCTCCATCCTGCCCCGATGGGCTCCGCGGCAAAGAGCGACGAGAAGGGGCGGGGACGTTTTTGGCGCTCGTCAAAGGGCGTTGAAAAGGGCGGGCTCGCGTCCCTTGCTCGCCACTTAGGAGCCGCGGAGAGGGGGGGGCGGGGCCGGCTGAGGCCAGCAGGGGGCAGGGCCCAGGTGAACTGCGGATGGATCCGCCTACCCTCGCTTCTGCCCAATAGTAAGCCAGAGAATCAATTGGGATTGTTGGAATGTCCAATAAGCATCGCCTCCGGACCCCGGTGCGGAGCGCGACGAACCAATCGGCCGTGGCGGTGGGCGGGCACGAGCGTCGGGCAGTGCGGCGGAGGCGGAACGGGCCCTGCGGCAGGAGGGAAGATGGCGGACGAGGAGAAGCTGCCGCCCGGCTGGGAGAAGCGCATGAGCCGCAGCTCAGGTGCCGCGGGGGTCGGGGCTGGGGCGGGGCCGCGCGAGCCCAGGAAGCAGGGCTCGAGCTCTCCCCTGGGACGCGGCGCCACGGCCGCCTTCCTCCCGTGGGGTCTCGGCTCCCGCACGTTGTTCCGCGGGTGGCGGCCCCGGCCCGCCCTGTGCTGGCCGTGAGCCCCAGGAGCCGGGGCCCGGGGAAACTGAGGCAGGGGCGGGGTGGGTGAGGAGTTGAGAAGCTGCGGCACTGCCCCGGGCCATGCCGATAACCTCTCGGCCTAATGCACCTGATGCCCTGGGGAATTCTGCACCCTGCTTGGCCGGGGTGGGGGGGGCTTCCCCTGGGAGGAGGACACCCCGATACCGTGAAAGGGCGGTGGGCCAGGTTATTGCCTGGTCTCAGGTCCGCAGCGTAACTCCGGCTGACACCCCTACTACTGAATCTGCGATGTCCAAGGTGATGTTCTGAGGTCGGCCCCTGCGCCTGGGGTCTGATACTAGGGGTTGCCCGGGTAATGACCTTGCGTGTTTATATCGCACCCAACTTCGTGCCAAGTGTTTAAGTTCTCTCTCTGAAGTGCCACGGTTCTGGTACAGTGGTCATTACTCCCGATTTACAAGTGAGGAAAATCTGAGGCCAGGACACTGAAGAAACTCATCCACAATCGTGCAGTTTTCAAGAGTGGGGCCGGTTCTAAGTCAGGCTGCCTCCAGAGGCCTTCTTTTGCCTGTGTCCCTGCCATTGCCCAGGAAGCAGGCCCAGCATCTCTGGGTAGGTCCGGGGTCACTCTGCTGCCTCCACAGACCGTACTAATCATAGTCGCAGTAATTGTTTTTTACCGAGCACCGGACACCGAGTGAAGAACGCTTTGCATACATTGACTCTTCGCATTAGCTCCATGAGTATTATGTCCTTGTTCTCTGGCCTCTCATCATTTTACAGATATGCAAACTGAGGTTCAGAGAGATAGAGTCTGTTGCTAAGACTCTAGAGTCAGTGCCTCAGCGGGATTGGCCCCCAGAATCCGTGCACTTGCCCAGCCTGCCCCACCCCTGACCTGTCACTGTGACCTCCAGCCTAAAACTGACACTCTGCCTCTTCGGGGTGACACCCAGCACTTTGTTGAGCTAGATCCGCCATGTAACTCAGGCTCTCAGCTCTGGGGATGACACCTGCAATCCACAAGGTCCCTCCTTCAAGCTTCCTGTATGTTCTTCACTGCCTGGGGAACCTTCGGCCTCCAGTAATGCTGCTTCCTACCTCTGGGACACAGGATGCTACATAAGGGTGAAGAGCAGAGCTTTGGGGTGAGGTGCAGCTGAGTTGGTTCCTGTCCTCCTAAGGAGCACAGAGTAAATGCACAGGAGAAAAAAAATGCATGGGAGTCGTTCTCCGTTACTCCTGTTAGCAGAGATGCCCAAGTTGAGGCCTCAGTTTTGTCTTCTATATAATGCAAATAATAAAAGCTGTCACAGTTGGGGCTGCAGTGGTAGAGTGCTTGCCTAGTATGCACAAGACCTTGGTTTTGATCTCCAGTACCTTGTTAAAGAAAAGAAACAAGAAGACAAAAAGAAATGGGTGTACCTGGCTGGTGGTGTACACTTGTAGTCCCAGCTACTTGGGAGGCTGAGGCAGGAGGATTACTTGTGCCCAGTTCAAGGCCACCCTGAAAAACATAGCAAGTCCATGTCTCAAAAAAGAAAGAAAGAGGGCTGGGGATTTAGCTCAGTGGTTAAAGTGCTTGCCTTGCAAGCACAAGGACCCGAGTTCAATCCCCAGCGCCAAAAAACAAAACAAAACAAAACAAAAAAAAAAAAAAAAAAAAGAAAGAAAGAGCCAGGTGTAATAGCACATACCTGTAATCTGAGCCCTCCAGGAGGCTGAGGCAGAAAGATTGCACATTTGAGCCCAACCTGGGCAATTTAACAACTTTTTTTTTTTTTTCAATTTAACAACTTGAAGAGACCCTGTCTCAAAATTAAAAAAAAAAAAGTGTTGGGGCTCTAGCTCAATTTAGAGGTCTTGAGTTTGATCCCTAGTACCTCAAAAAGTAAAGATTTCTAAAACCCTGTCCCACTCCTAATGTGTGCCAGACTCATTACTAAGCATTGCACAGATGTGTGGACTGACTCAGTCCTCACAAGAGTCCCCCAGGCCGGTATTGTTATTTCCACCTTACAGGTGAGAAAACTGAGGCCCAGGAAAGGTAGATCATACAGAAAGTAGCTGAGCCATTTACAAACCCTGGGGCAGCCTGGCTGCTGAATTCTTACGTAGAGCTTCTTCCCTGTTTTCCCCTTCCTCCCTTCCTTTCTTTGAGTGGTTTTCTTTTTTTTTCTTTTTTTGGTGCCAGGGATCAAACTCCGGGCCTGTGCTAGCTAGACAAGCACTCTAACCACCAGGCTAAACCCCCAGCCCCGTTTGAGTGGTTTTCCCACATCTCCTGAAGTTACCTTGTTATCTTGCCCAGCGGCTGTCTGGCCCCACGTAGCTCTGTAAGTGCTGGGAGCTCAGGTCTGCAGATCCTGTGGCCCATGGCGGACACGGGTGGGTTGCTGAATGAAGACCTTCCCTTATGTCCTCTGTTCGGGGGCCAGGCAAGGGTGGCATCCTCTGTCCCAGCCCTGGCTGAACCCCCCGCTGCCTCCCCTGCAGGCCGCGTGTACTACTTCAACCACATCACGAACGCCAGCCAGTGGGAGCGGCCCAGTGGCACCAGTGGCGGTGGTGGAAACAAAAACGGGCAGGGGGAGCCTGCCAGGGTCCGCTGCTCGCATCTGCTGGTCAAGCACAGCCAGTCCAGGCGGCCCTCATCCTGGCGGCAGGAGAAGATCACCCGGACCAAGGAGGAGGCCCTGGAGCTGATCAACGGTGAGCAGGGCAGGCGGGGGACTGGATCTGGGGAGGCACCGCACAGAAGTCACGCCAGAGCCGCACCCACTGCGGGCTGCTCAGCTGTCACGCGTAGCTGCGGACAACACAGACATCCCTGTGGGTGACAAGCCCAGCCTGAACAGCCGCCTCTCTCTTTCCTGTCCGTGTAGCATTTGAGGGTGAGCCACCTGAGTCTGCCCAGCAGCAGTGCCTTGTGAGCTCTGTGACCTCGGGGATGCATGTCACCTCCCCAAGATTCACCTTTCTCCTCTGGAAGATGGGTGTCACGGTGCCCTGCCTCCAGGGGCTGCTGTGATACTGGGAGAGGTGATGCAGTGCGTGGGCCTCGGGCAGCCGAGTTGTTCTTAGTGGCGCCATCACCAAGAGGGGCCCTTGGTGACGTGGGTTGGATCTGGAGGGAGAGCAGAAAAGGTCGAGGATGGACCCAGTCAGCAGAGTCGGGAGTTGATTCTGCCCCAGGGAGGAGGCCGTTTCCTGCTCGCTTCTGTTCTCCAGGGCAGCAGTGGTGAACCTATGGCACTCGTGTTATGTTTTTATTTTTTTATATTTTTGACTTTTTTGAGACAGGGTCTCACTATGTAGTCCAGGCTGGCCTTGAACTCCCAGTGATGCTCCTGCTTCAGCCTCCCAAGTCCTGGGATCACAGGTGTGCGCCACCACACCCAGCTGTTTTTCTTTCGAGACCAAAGATGTTAATGCATGAGCCGTTTTTTCTAAACTGAAACCTCGGTATTTAGGTCTAATTGCAGTGTCGGCACTGTGAGATAAGTAAGTGGGTTTTGAGTTGCAGTCTGGGCGCCGTCTCTAAAGGTTCGCTGCCCTGCTGCAGTCTCTAGAGCAGGACCGCTTACCTTCCCGTGACATCCGTTTTGGGTTTTGTGGGCAGTACGGTCTCCGTCAGTGCTGCCTCGGAGCTCCGCAGCCCCCACCGGCAAAGCGTAGACCAGCCACAGGGAAACTCATTTGCAGAGTGAGACGGGGCTGCGGGCAATGGCGCGCCCCATCATCCCAGCCACTCCGGAGGCTGAGGCAGGAGGATCGCAAATTTGGGACTTAGGAAGACTTTGTCTCTAAATAAATAAAGGTCTGAGGATGTTGCTCAGTGGTAGAGCACCCTGGGTTCAGTTCTCTCAGAACTGCAAAACAAAAACCACTAAGCAGGATTTGGCCTGCAGGTGGCAGTTGGTAGAACACTGGTCCGCACCTGTCGGTTTGGCTGCCAGTACATACATGTGGCTACTTCCATTTATTGACTGATTGATTGATTGATTGATTGGGGGTTTTTTTGAGACAAGGTCGCACTATGTAGTTCAGGCTGGCTTTGAACTCACCGTGTAGCCCAGGCTGGCCTCAGACTTGCAGTGATCCTCCTGCCTCAGCCTCCCCAGGTGCTGGGATTATGAGTGTGTGCCACCAATCCCAACTGTATTTTTTTTCTTTTTTCTTTTTGGTTTTCTGAGACGGGGTCTCACTGTGCAGTCCAGGCTGGCCTTGAACTCACTATGTAGCCCAAGCTGGTCTCACTTGTGGCAGTCCTGCCTCAGCCTCCAGAGTGCTGGGGTTAAGGACGTGGCCACCACAGCCAGCTACTTCCGTTTAAACTAATTAAAGGAAATAAAAAAGTGGTCCTTGAGTCACAGTGGTCCTTCCTTAGGTGTTTCGATGTCACATATGGCGGCAGCTGCCTTCTTGAATGGGGTGGGAACGCGTCCATCCTTTCAGGAAGTCTGTCAGACAGTGCTGCTCTAAGTCTGTGTGGTCCCCTCCTGTCCCTCCCCAGAGACCCCAGAGGCCTCCCAGGCTGCTCCGGACCCTGCTCCGCCAGGTCCTGGCTGTGTGACCGTGGCCAAGTGACTTCACATCTTTTTCCAGTTAGCGTTAGAGTAACAGGACCTGGCTCCCAGGGGAAGCGGGAGGACTCTGATCTAATGCAGCGTAGCACGAGGGACAGTGCAGGGCGTCTAGTAAAAGTTATAATTGCTGACCTTCACGGTGATGCTGGCGATATTATTAGCACAGGGCCTCGGTCAGCATTGGCTGTTGCTTCGCCGTTACGTCATTGGGTCCAGGACGGGTCTGTGAGGTACTATAGACATGCATGCCCACACCCGTTCAGATGGAGCCTGGCACAGTGAGCATCGCCTATTGGCTTCCTGCGTCTTGTCAGAGAAAGATGCTGAAGCAGGTGTGGTGCACACCTGTAATCTCAGCTCCTCAGAGGCTGAGGCAGGAGGATTGAGAGTTCAAGGCCTGCCTGGGCCACTTAGCAAGATCATGTCTCAAAATACAAAATGAGGGGTTGGGGATTTTGCACAGTGGTAGAGTACTTGTCTAGGGATCACAAGGCTCCGGTTCGATCCCCAGCACCTCCTCTTCCCCCCCAAAAAATATAAAATGCAGAAGGTTCAGAAGGTTGCTCCGTGGGTAGGGTCCTTGCCTAGATGTGTGAGGCCTCAGGTTTGATCTTCATTACTGGCGAGAGGGAGGAGGAAGGGGAGGACAGCCAGGGTGAGGGCCCTGGGCGTGAGGGGTGGCAGGGGCGGCAGCAGGCAGCACCGGCCTTGAGGGAGCTGGAGATGGGTGTGGCAGGAATGTGCAGGGTCCCGGGAGGCTGAGAGCCGAGGCTGGGTGATGGGGGCCTGCTGCCCCAGGGGAAGAGGAGGAAGTAGGTGGGGGGAGGCGCTGAACAACCCTTGGGTCCTCCCAGCTGTCAGCGCGGCTTGGCTCGTGAGCGTCTAAAGTGGAATTCAGGAGGCAGCGGGAGGGACTTGTTAAATCCTCAGGGTGGGAAGAGCCGGGCCGCCGGGCCAAGACACATACCTGGAGTGATCTGGGAGAGACATCTGGAGTCCGGGGCAGGTGGGGACGGCAAGGGGGGCACAGGTCTGACTGGGGCAGGTAGGGCGTCTCCCCCAAACCTTGGAGGGACAGGTGTGTGGCTCACCCTGCAGCAGGCCTTGGGGTGCTGAACATGGCTGGAGTCTTGGGGGTGGGATCTCCCTTGGTCTGACCTTAAGTAGCTGCAGACTGGGAATGTGGGGGGGGAATTTGGGGGGCAGGGGTGTCCCCCTGCCTGCTCAGCATGGAAGCTGTGGGAGTTATTGCAGCCCAAGGCACTGTGACTTGAACTTAGGGGTGACTTAGGGGGGGAAGAGGGGATGCAGGTTCTAGAGAGATGGAGGAGAATCCGAGGACTTGGGGAGGGTGAGGCAGGTGGGGTAGCCATTCAGGAGAAGGTGGCATAAGGTTAGATGGCGGGGCTCCCCTGGAGTCGCTCAGGGCTGTGGGTGTGGCCTCCAGCAGGTGACCTCATTCTCAGAGCCGAGGTCGCCACATCTGTGGCAGGGTACAGGGTGGCTGGCCCTCACCCTCCACGTGGCAGTGCTTCGGCCATGTTCTAGCTGTGGCTGGCAGGGATGCTGAGGTGAGGGCAGACCCCATTCACAGGCAGCCCTGTTGGCACCTGAAGCCCTCTCTGGGAGCTCGGGTCAGGGCCATGAGAGGCCAGGCAGGCCCGGCCCCAGTGCCACCGTGACCTTGGGCCAGGAGGACAGTGAGGTGGTCTGACCAGGGTGCTCAGGGTACGCTTGGGAACTAGGCCCTCCCGTGCCAGGGCAGTGCACTGGGCACCAGGCTCATTTTCTGCCTGCCCGGGCTCAGTCCAGGCGATCAGGAGATGATGATTTGGGCAGTGCCCGTCCCAGCTGGCAGGGTGTGATGTGAGTGTCACCAGTGCTCATTTAGTGCTCCTCCATGCCCTGAGGGGACAGGCCGCCTGCAGCAGAACCAGCGCCTCCTGCCTCCACTGAGGCTTCTGCGCAGTGCTGGGCTGGGGCCAGAGGCTGCCAGGAGCCCAAGCCCGCAGGCTGGTGTGGCCGGTGTCCTTGACAAGGCGTGCGGCAGAGCACAGCCCTCACCAGCCACCAGCCGAGGCCCAGAAAGCAGGAATCCCTCCCTTCCGACCTCCAGGCCCCGGCCCCGGCCCCGGGCTCTGCTGTGGCCCAGGGTATGAGCCACCAAACTCCTTACCTTCCCTTGCCTGGCTGGAGGTCACTGGGCTTCTTTGACCTGGTGTCGCCAGGGTCAGGGACACCCTTCAGCCTGCCAGTCTGGACCCCTGCTGTGGGTCCTGGACTTTTAGGGACAGCAGACCCGGTCCTGTCACCCCTTTCCTGATTAGGCCCCGCCCCTGGACACCCAGGGACGGACGGGGAGCAGCAGCAGAGGGATCTGCTGAGACAGCTCCGCCAGGAGTTTGTCTCTAATCCTTTTCAGGGCCAGGCCCGCCCTGTTTGCTCTCTCTTTCCCCCGAGGGGCCTGTGAGCTCAGCAGCCCGTGGTGACAATACACAGTGCAGCACCGACACTCAGCGTTCTGCAGGCCGAAGCCCGAGATCAGGCTCCGCCGGATTGTTTCCTGGTGAGACCTGGCTTCCTGGCTCGCAGACAGCTACCTTCTCACGGTCTCTTCGCACGGCCTTCCTCAGGCCGGTGCAGAGAGAAGGAGGGAGCTTTGGCAGCTCTTGCTTTTGTTTCTCTTTTTGAGATGGGGGTCTCAGCATGCAGCCCAGCCCCCCTTGAACTCATGGGCTCAAGTGATCCTCCCTTCTCAGCCTCCTCAGCAGCTGGACCACAGCCATGTGCTACTGCACCTGGTGTTGTCTTTCCGTTTAAGGACACTGGTCCTGGCTGGGCACGCTGGGATGGCTGAGGCATGAGGGTCACAAGTTCAGGCCCAGCCTGGGAATTCGGCAATTTAGTAAGACCCTCTGTCCAAAAAAAAAGGCATCAATCCTGTGAGCTCAGGCACCGTGATGACCTCCCTTAACCTTAGTTATTTGTTAGAGGATCCGTCTCCTGAAACAGTCATGCTGGCTGGGGCTTCACCCCGCACCTCAGGGGCAGACATTCAGGTGGGTGGACAGCTCATGTCTGTGAACGCCTTGCTCCGCGCCAGCTACTGCTCCGGTGGTCAGTCACTTGTTCCCTCCGGGGTGGGAGCACGCCAGAGTCAGTGAGGCTCATGGAGCTCGGGAGGCGCGGGGCTGGGATCTGAACCCCGCCACTGGAGTCCCCAGCCTGCCGGCCCCACGCCTGCCCTCCGGGGCCTCGGGACGTGCTGTGAGCAGGTTGGCCCCGAGGGGAGTTCTGGGCCGGAGCCCCAGTGTCGGAGTTGAAGGGGCACCGTCTCGGAGACATAGAGGAGGCCCAGGAGGTCCAGCCTCACCGTCGAGACCTGAGGCGCAGGCAGCTGGGGTGCAGCTCAGTGGTGAGCACCTGCCAGCATGCGGGAGGTCCTGGGTCCATCCCAGTGCCACAAGAGAAGAAAGGAAAAGGCAGAGGATTCCAGTGTTTCTGCCTAAAAAACAATGGTGGGTCTCTGGCTCCATCCTTCCCACGACCTGTTTCTGTCTCGTTTATTTACGAGATCCTTGATCGCTGGCAAACGCGTGCTTGGCCCACACCTCTAGGAGGTGGGTGGGCAGCCAGGAACAAGGCCGCCCAGAGCCTGTCCTCGGCAGACCTGCAGCCGGACAGTGGGAAGTGCAGTACCCATGGGAGAGACCAGAGACCCAGCATCAGGCAGGCCACGCGGCAGCTAAGCAAAGGCTGGAACTAGGGGAAAGGAGGGGTGGGGACTGGGCCAGGCGTCAGTGTGGCTGGGGTACTGTGCTGGGGTGTGTGCAGAGTTGGAGGACACATGGTACCATACTCCCCGACTCCCTTTTTTGTTTTTTGAGACAAGGTCTCACTGTAGTTCAGGCTGGCTTCAAACTCATGGTGATCCTCCTGCCTCAGCCTCCCAGGCGCTGGGATTATAGGGATGCAGCATCATGCCCAGCTATTGTATCTTTTTATTTTGAGAAAAGGTCTCACTAAATTGTTCAGGTTAGGCTCAAACTTTGTGATCTTCTTGCCTCAGCCTCCTGGAGTGCTGGGATTACAGGTGTGTGCCACCACGCCCTGTAAAGAAAGCAGGTTTTTTTTTAAATACTATCTCAGGCTCCCACCAAAGCGCTGTGTTTTCTAAGAGCTGGCTGGTCGGAGGCTGATCAGCCCTGTGAGCTGTGAGGGGCCAGAGCACAGTGTGGCAGCGCTCACACCTGGCATGTGTGAGAACCCAGGCTGTCCAGCGGCAGGACCCTGCAGCCCTGGCAGCACCTGGCCAGTGCCTGCACAGTCTGTTTCCAGAGGCGGCAGGTGGCCCGGGGTGTGCGAGGTGGGTCAGGTGTCCACTGCGGCCCACACAGAAGGGACAGACAGGGGAACAAGACTGCATGGGCAGGCCTGCCGGTGCCCAGAAGTCCTGGGGGAGGAGGGCCAGGAGGGGCGGCCGGGCTGGCCTGGTCCAGGTCGGAGTCACTGAGGGAAGAGCCACGTGTGCACATGGTAACACTGGGCGGCACCTCATGGTGACAGCTGGGTCTGCCCTCGGCGGGGCACGGGAACGGAGTGGGAATGTCAGGTGAGGGGTGCAGACGTCTCCAGCAGGCGTCAGCCGCCCTCACATCGGGTGCAGGCAGGACAGGAAGGCCGTCCCGGGCCTGGCCCCGGCCTCCTGGCTCCTCAGGGACCGTCTGAGCTCAGGACGGCGCTGGCAGTTCCTCCCCATCTCGTCCACACATGCACGTGTGCATAGGCACACGCAGGGACACCCTTGTGACCCTGGTGCCGGTCTGAGCCGCACACGGGCCGAGTCCACCTGGGGCTGCGGCCGTGCACCTGTCAGAAGGGGGGAGAGCCGACCGCGCTCCTGTGGGATCGGGGTGTGCGGGGCTGACACCCGTCCCACCGCCCAGGCCACCGGGGTCTCTTCCCGGTGCCTCCTGCTCTCCCTGCCCTGTGGGGACCGGAAGTCGATTTCCTCTGAAATCCATGTGTGTCTGGGGGCGGGCATGTGAATGCGTCGGGACAGAGTGATGACAGGAGACTGGCACGGCCGTGAGGTCACTAAAGGGTCGCAGGTGTGGAAGGTGGGTGCCCTGCCGCTCCCCTCCTGACCCGCGGCCCTTCCCATCCTGTCCCTCCCACAGGCTACATCCAGAAGATCAAGTCGGGAGAGGAGGACTTTGAGTCTCTGGCCTCACAGTTCAGCGACTGCAGCTCGGCCAAGGCCCGGGGAGACCTGGGGGCCTTCAGCAGAGGTGGGCAAGGAGCGCGCCGCCGTCTGCAGCCTCCCGGGGTGGCTGGAGCCCCCGTGGGCCCTGCTCTCTGCCGCGCGGCCTCGCACGGCCACCAGGTGGCAGCAGTGTGCCTCTCTGGGCTCGGAGGAGACCTGGCTGGGGCTGCTGGGAGGGGAGCTCGCTGGCGCGGGAGGGGTGCGGAGCCCTGTCCCGTGTCCTCCCCGCCGGGGTCTTGGTCTGTGTCTGCACCGTGGTCTGCATCACGGGCCCGGCAGGGTGGCCCTGTCTGTCTATCGGTGACATCTCCTCCTGATGGGGAGTCCCGGGGTCCCCAGAATCTTCCTCTGCACCCTCAAACATGGGGAAACCAGGGTGGGAGGAGGCAGAGCCAAAAGGGCAGCCCCGACTCTAGGCCAGTCCTGCCAGGGCAGAGGAACTTGGGGGGCCAGGGCGACCCTCTGCCCCCCTCCCCAACCTCGGGGCCTGCAGAGGCCAGGGGTGCCCAGGCCGTGCAGCTGCTGAGGAGGGAGAGCCAGGAAGGAGGCCCTAGGGACAGACGATGGCCCTGGCAGGACCGGGCCCAGGAGAGGAGTCTATCACCGACACGCGCCTCTGAGCACACGGCGGTGGGGTGGCGCAGCCGCCATCCCTCATGCTGTCCCCGGGCTTCCCAGGGCCTCCTTAATGGCGCTGCCGCCCCCAGCCGCCGCGGCTGAGCTGGTGACAGGGCCATAAACTCGGTGATGGATGAGCATGCTGCCAATGCAGGCGGGAGCCCCATCTGCCACCCCCGCCACCGACCCGCACTGATACCTCCCCTCGTCCCTCCCGTCCCCAGGTCAGATGCAGAAGCCGTTTGAAGACGCCTCGTTCGCGCTGCGGACAGGGGAGATGAGCGGGCCGGTGTTCACAGACTCCGGCATCCACATCATCCTGCGCACAGAGTGAGGGCACGCGGTGCCACCTGCCACGCCACAGTATTTATTGTGCCCAAAAGGCTGGGGGAGGGGCTCGTGGAGATGGGGACTCTGGGGTTCCTGCTCCCCATCCTCCTGTAGCTGGGGCTGCCCCGCCGGATGCCCCTGACTTCAGCAGAGCGGTGGGGTAGGGAGGCCCCCAGACCAGGGGATCGGGCAGCCTTTGCCTCAGGGCCCAGAGATAGGCACCAGGGCCTCATCCAGTGGCAAAGCCACATGCTTTCTCCCTGCCCAGGCCGGCTGGCCGCGGGCCCAGGGCCAGCAGCCAGGCAGCGGCACCCTTTGCCTCTTCCATTAAACCTGGAACCACTGCTCCACTGGCCTGTGTCTTTATTTCCTGCCTGGTGGGGCGAGGGGATATCGTCAGGATGGAGGTGGGGGGTCAAGGGCCACCGCCTCAAGTGCCCAGATGTCCACGCTGCTCCTCTTGTCCCAGAGCCTCCCTCCTTCTGGGCCTGGGCGTCCTAGTAGAGAATCTTCTGGCAGTCGACCCCAGTGCAGAGACACCTTCCAGCCCCAGCAGTGTCCACCAGATGTGCAAGGATGCAGGCCCCCCCCCATGCCCTGCCTTCACTGAGGGTAGAGCCAGCAGGTCCAGGGGATGGGGAGAGCCAGGCCCCACCCTTGGGTGCTATGCACCCCTCCCCGCCCCCTACACACAGGCCCCACCCAGCACCCTGATGCCGGAGGCCTGCCACCATGGGAGCTTCTGACAGCCAGACTCAGCCCCCTCCACAGATGCTGTTACCATAGCAACCGAGACCCCCGGCCTGGAGAGGCGGGGGTGGGGGCGGCTGGGAGCAGGTGCAGCATGGAGCTGCTGTAGGGGAGCAGGGTTCTCATATGATGGGTGGCAGAGAGGAGGCTTCTGGGTAGAGGGCCTCTGCTAGGACTGTGGCTGCAGGTGTGACCCACCTGCCCGTCACCTCCCCACAGCCGCCTGTGTGCCAGGGCCTGGGCTGGGGGTTCAGGGTTCAGTGGGGAGGCAGCTGTGGATCCTTGATGGAGACATGGTTATGCCTGCCACCCTGCCTGCCCCCTCATCAGGCTGGATCGCAGGGGTGACCGCAGTTGGCGGGGCTTGGGGACCTGAGCAAAAGGAAGTCGGTCCCAGGGAGCGCCCTGTCCACCCCCCATCCCCCACCCCCGCTGAGCCTCCAGAACGGTCACCTGAGCCCGCACCCATCTGCTGCTTTCCGAGGAGTCGCTCCTGCCAGCCACCCGGCAGCCCGCAGAGCGTTTGTCATTAGGAAGGTTTAATGAGTTTCCTCCCGGCTGCGGCTGGGCAGAGCCAGGGAGGGGGCCTTGAGGCAGGCAGCAGCCTTTTCCCTGCAGCAACAGGTGGGCCCCCGACCCCTGGCCTGGCCCCGAGTCTGAGATGCGGCCAGGGAGGGCCAGCGGAGCACCATCCTTGTGGCACTCTGGCCTTGGGCACCCATTGTGGGTGTGCCTTTTCGCCCCCTATATCTGTCCTGCCATTGCAGGGAGTGTCCCCACCACCCTCTGTGCATGACCGCCTGTCCCCTGGACCTCAACTCCCTCCCCATGTCATTCCCAGCAGCGGCTGGAGCCTGGGTGAGAATGCGGCTGTCCTGTCAGATAAACGGGCCCCCAGAGCCCACTCAGCGTCCTGGTGGTTTATTATTAAGGAGCTGTGGTTTCCCACACCTGCCCCACGTTCCCCCTCCGGAGCCAGCCCTCCTGCCCAGATCGGTTTGGGCTGTAAATCCCAGGCCTTTAGGGTGGTGGCAGTGTCGTCTTCCCTGTGCTTTGCTTTGCTTTGCTTTTGCGGTCTTAGGAAGGAGCCCAGGGCCTTGCACATGCAGCCAGGCGCTGTCCCACTGAGCTCCACCTGCAGCTCCCCCTGTATATCGTCACAGGCACCCCCAAACCGGACCATCCCCTGCCATGTGTATCAGCTCTGGCTTTTGCAGCCACCATGCAGGGCTCGAGCAGGTCACCTCAGGACACTGGGTGACCGCATGGGACTGAGTTGCAGCTTCCCGGTCCTAGCCACATGTAGGTCCGCAATGAGGAGGGAGGCAGGGAGGCGACAGACAGACCCACACACGGTGATCCTGGCCTGGGGGAGGGAAGCATCAGACCCAGGGCTCATCCCTGGCTGAAACCAAAGGCACAAGGAGAGCTAAGCCTGTGTGTGACAAACTTGGGGTTCAGATGTGTGTGTGGCATTGGGGATTGGACCCAGGGCCTTTGCAGTGAGCTGCATCACCAGCGCTTTTTAATTTTTTGAGACAAGGTCTCATTAAGTCACTGTGTAGCCCAGGCTGGGCTCTAACCCGCAGCAGTCCTGCCTCAGCCTCCCGGGGTGCTAGGACTACAGGCATCTGCCACCAATTTTTGTTTATTTGTTGAGCAGGTACCCAGCAAAGGGCCTCTCCCCCAAGCTAATCCAGAAATCCATCTTTTTTTCCTGTCACACTTGCTCATTTAAATGGAAATTAATTGCTCTTCGGGAGGATTTCTTTAAAATTGGTTTTAAATGAGTACATTAGGCAGCGCCATTTATTATTCATGGGTTTCATTCCCTGTAAGGGCTGGGTGTCCGACGCCAGCGTGAAGCGGAGATGATTTAATCAGGGAGACCATTAATTAGAGATGGGGAGGGTGGTCACCTCTCCCATCCCTTCCCGTGACCTCAGCAGGGTGGGGCACGGGCCACCCGGGTCCAGCACGGGAGTGGGATCAGCCCTGTGCTGCCCCCTCACCACCTCCACCCCTCTGTCAGTCTCTTTGGCTTGTCCCTCCTCTGTGGCACCATGCTGGTTCCCCCCACTCCCGGAAGTCCACCAGGCAGATCTGGCTGAGGAGCCCTCATCTCATTCGTCCCTCCCATCTGCCTGCCCACCGAGCACCACCCCTGCCCAAAGCCTTTCCAAGTAAAAGGGCCCACACCTGTAATCCCAGCACTCTGGGAGGCTGAGGCAGGAGAATCTCAACCTGGGCAATTTAGCAAGAGCTGTCTCAAAATAAAAAGGGCCATGGGTGTAGCTCAGTGCAAGATCCTGAATTCACACAGGCGCTCACAGCAATAAAAGGGGCTCCTGTCATGGGGTATGGTGGGTTCATCCTGTCCAGGCCAAGTGTACCTTTGGGCTGTTTCAAACTTACTGTTTTTACCTCAGGTCAGGCGTGACTCAGTTAAAAAAATGATTTTTGAAATTACAAAGCAAAAAGAGAAGAAGGGATAAATTTGGCGGGGCCCTCACCTGACCTCTTCTACCCAGATTCTTAAAAGCAGCCAAATTGTTAAAAACCCATTAAAATGTTGCCAGAGAGCTCAGCGACGCACCGGAGTGATCGATGAGTGCGAGCCAGCGACAGAATATTCATCTGAGGCCAATTTCCATCGCTGTAATAGAATTCTCGGGTGCTCTGATCAGATTGCTTTGAAAGGAATTGCACGTGCCGTGCCGGGTCGGCCTCCTGGGAAGGGGCCCGCGCTGCGCCCCAGGCTGCCCAGGCCCCTGTGTGGGAATCACAGGACGGGCTCCGGGGAGAGCAGCACCCAGCCTCCACCTGCGCCTCCACCTCGGCCGCCCACACGAAGAGCCACAGAAGCGTCAAATGTCAAAGGTCCAGTTTATTCCGGCAACCCGGAAAGAAAACATGGAAATAAAAAAGAAAGATCCATGCAGTGAACTCCAGGGGCTGGGGCGGGACAGAAGGATGAGGGCTGGTGGGGAGCAGGGAGGAAGCGGAGAGAGAAAAAGAGAAAGAGAGGACTGGAGGCTCAGAACAATAAAAGACAAACTGGGCATGCTGCTGCACACCTGTAATCCCAGCCTCTGAGAGGCTGAGGCGGGAGCGTCTTGAGTTCAAACCCAGCTGGGCAAGTTAGCAATTTAGTGAGACCTCATCTGAAAAAAAAAGCATCTGAAAAAAAAATAGCTCAGTGCAAAGGCCGTGGGTTCAATCCCCAGTACCACAAAATAAATAAAAAGACAGGGGGATATCAATAAAAAGAAAGACCAAGAAGTGGAGAACCAAAAGCAGAGATCAGTAGAGGAAAGAAACAATAGATAGAAATAGGGCAGAGAACGAAAGCTGGGCCGAGGCAGGGAGAGAAAACGAAGGGGTGGAGAGGGGGCGACAGAGACACAGACTGGAAGGGATGCAGGCAGCGAGGGACAGACCCCAGCAGCCCTTGCGGGGCAGCCTGAGCCGCCAACACCGAGGCACCTAGGGGTCTCCCGCGGTGCTGATGACGTGGAAGAGGGTGACGTTGTACAGCACCTGGTGGCCGTTGTTCCAGGTGTACAGGGCCCGCTCGCGGGGGTTATAATCCAGCATGGAGATGTGCGAGTACTGGTTGTGGAAGGGTACGTCCGTGTACTCGTAGCTGGACGTGTTGGTGAAGTAGGCGAAGTAGACCTTGGCCCCGGCCAGGTGGGAGTTGGTGACGTAGAGGACGCCGCAGATCATGAAGGCTTCGCCCGCGCTGCGCTTGGGGTAGCCGGTGTCCCAGGACCGCATGACCTCCAGGGTGTGCGGGTCCAGCCGGCTGACCACGATGTTGCCTGCGTTCTGGTTGGTGGTGTAGACGGCCCAGAGCCCGCTTTCGTCCACCATGAAGTCCATGTCAGAGAAGCCGCCCCAGGAGTAGGGGAAGGTGTTGTTGTAGCCGGCGCCCGGAAGGCTCCTCTGCACCAGCACCGAGCGCGAGCGGAAGTGGTACTTGACCACCACGTTGCTCTGGTACTTGTTGTAGAACAGCGAGCCGTTGTACACCACGTGGCCCGTGCCCGCCCAGGGCTGCGGCAGCAGGTGCTGGATAAAGTTCTGGCCTTTGATGAAATCGCCCAGTGTGCGGAACTCCAGGACCCGCCGGCCCTTGTAGTAGCCATCCATGTACCAGACCTATGGAAGCGGCCGCAGGTCACTGCAGGGACCACTGCCAAGGACCCATGGACCAAAGGACCCAGGACCCAGGATGCAAGGACCCAAGGACCCAGGACCCAGGATGCAAGGACCCAAGGACCCAAGGACCCAGGACCCAGGACTCAAGGACCCA
>PVJO010017901.1:0-38080 GCA_004026905.1 Hystrix cristata | reverse complement strand
ATGATTTTAACTTTCATCCTTGATATATTCTCTAATTCAGATCAGAAGTCTTAGTTATATTTCAGACATGTATAATGTAAAAGTCAGGATATAATGCAGACCAGCATGATATTTTTATTCTACGTTGCAGTATGCTCCTTCTTCCTTCCTGTGTTAAAAGAAAGACTGGGTGATAGAGGTTAATTTTCAAATATCCAAAGCCAATCTTAACCACAAGCATAAGGAAAACAAACTAATGCCCCCATACCAACCATCTATCCTTAAGAGAGCTGTCATTCAAAGTGAGATCCTGAACCACACGTACCACCATACCACCGTGGGCTTTGCCACAATTGCACACTCGCGGGGCTCCCTGTCAGCCTACCTAGGCAGACCATGAGGGGGCAGGGCCCCGAGGACTTTTCCAACACATTCTACTGGGAACTCTGATTCTGGGCTTTCAAAAGACTTGTTATCAAATCTAAGGCCAAGACTCTGTAACATCTGTTTCTGGTTTCAAGAAAATCCCATTAAGAACAAATCTCTCTTAAGAGAATACTTCCGATGTTATATTCAGTAATGCTGCATGTGAACAATTCATCTTTAATTATTTTAAGGTTTTAAAGTAGAGCTCTTCAACAATACTTTCCTAAGACATGAGTTTGTCTCTTCCAAGTTTGACGAAACACAAATGCTTGATTTATTTACCAACATAGCAACTTCAAAAGACTGCAATTTTCTGATAGCAATGAAAACTATTTAAAAACATGCCTACCTAAACAATACAAAGAATCAGTGCTTGGGACCACATGCTATTAAAAAGCTTTTGCACAGCAAAAGAAATCACCAACGGAGCAGAGCGAAAACCCACAGACTGGGAAAAAATTTTTGCTAGCTATCCATCGGACAAAGGTCTAACATCTAGAATATACAAAGAACTCAAAAAAATTAAACCTCTCAAATTTAAAGACCCAATCCAAAAATGGGCAACTGAAATGAATAAACATTTCTCAGATGAAGAAATAAAAATGGCAAATAAATATATGAAAACATGTTCAACATCACTAGTCATCCGAGAGATGCAAATTAAAACAACGTTAAGATTCCACCTCACTCAAGAAAGAATCGCGTATATGGAAAAAATCAACCAATAACAAATGCTGGAGGGGCTGCGGGGAAAAAGGAACCTTCCTCCACTGTTGGTGGGAATGCAGACTGGTCCAGCCACTGTGGAAATCAATATGGAGATTCCTCAAAAAACTACAACTGGAGGTTCCATTTGACCCAACTATTCCCCTACTGGGGATCTTCCCAGAAGAATTAAAATCATCATAAAATAGGGACGTATGCATGACCATGTTCATAGCAACACAACTTGTAATAGCTAAGTCTTGGGAGCAACCTAAATGCCCAACAACCAATGAATGGCTAAAGAAAATGTGGTTTTTCTACACAATGGAGTACTACACAGCCATAAAAAAGGATAAACTAGAGTCATTCATATATAAATGGATGTTCCTTGAGAACATACTTTTAAGGGAAATAAATCAGACACTCATGAGTACACATCGAATTGTCTCTCTGATATGAGAAATCATAACTGTAAATAAGGACAAAGAGGTGTAATAGATATTATATAAAAGGAAGATAATATACAAAGGAGAGGACTACTAGAAAGAAAGAAGGGGAAAAGCAGAAAGGCAACAAAGGAAAGAAAAGGGAAAGGGAAAATATGGAAAATTAAGAATAAACCTGCTGTAAATAGGGAGGGAGGGAACAGAGAGGAGGGGTGGGGAAGAGGGGGGAGAACCAAGAAGCATCATGTACAGGTACAAAATAAATGTGATGAATGTAACCATTATATGTAAAATGTACCAATACATGTTCTTGGTTTAAAATTAAAAAAAAAAAAAAGGGTAACTGTTTTGAATCAATTCAGGATAAAGGCACTCACAAAGGAGGACTTCCAGAACCACTTCAGAAAGTGGCAAGAATGATGCGGTAAGTATGTTTGAAATGAGGAGGGATATTTTGAGGGGGATTAATGGCAATGTGTGTTTTACCGTAATCATTTTTTTAATTTAACCGTTTGTGCATTTTTCAACCACACCTTTTACACAATTTTAAAAAAGAAAGTTTACTTAGGCTCCTGATTTTATTGGATTCATTCTATGGTCAGCTAACTCCAAGGCAGAAACATCATGGCAGAAGGGCACAGAGTAAGAAAGTCGCTCACTTCGTGGAAGCCAAGAAGCAGAGAGGGAGGGAAAGATCCAGAGAGGAGGGCCCCAAAACCAGATGTATCCCTCCAAAGTCCCATTGCCAGGATCCCCTTCCTTCAACTAAGCCCCATCACCTTCCAGTGATTCCATCAAATGATGAATCCAGCAATGGATTAATACCCTGAGAAATTAGAGCCCTCATGATCCAGCCATCTCTGGATCACACATTCTTCAATCCAAGTTGATGACCAACACTGATCACCGCAGACTTGAACAAGAAGAAGCAGACATGGGCCCGCGATAGAGAATGTAGGTGAGAGAGAGGTATGGTGTGTGATTGCTAAAAGGAGAGATACAAGTGAAAAGCAAGCTGCAAAGATTGCCCTTGGAATGCGCGGCAAGAGGTCACTAACACTCTCAGCAGAGAGCAGCTTGCTCCGATTTGTGTCTAAGATGACTTGAGTGTCGCCCAGAAAAAGGATTAGGGAGGGGAGATGTGGCCAGGAATAAAACCAAAGCAGAAGTTGTTAGTGTCAGCCCAACCCCCCCACCTTCCCTCCACCATTCCTAGTGTCAACATGTCAGTGAGCGGCAGTGCATGCTGGGTGGAATAAATCCAGGAAGGCAGGAAGGAGAAATGAGCTTGTGGGTGTAGCTGTCGGTCTGCACTGAAAGATGGGAATGGGAAGGGGCAGCAAATATTCTAGCCTGTGTTTGAAAGGAACGTGTGGTGGAGCATGTGGAGGATGCAGGAGAAACAAGCAGTGGGCAAAATGCAGAATTGGGTGCTCACCGTGACCAAGATGAGGTGTCAAGGGTATACGCAGGGAGAAATGTTCAACAGAGTTCAGAGAAATGTTTAAGGCAAATGATAAACATTTACCAGTTTTTCATGTTTTTTCTCTCCACTTCCGTAATTCACCCCTTTCACAGCCATGAGCTGAGTTCTACTTCTAGAGTGTCAGGCCAAGAAATGTATCTACTAAATCTCTGAAGTACACAATTGTTGCACTCAGGGTCTTATAGTCTAGAAAGGTAAAAACAGCGTGCTTGTTTATAATTTATAATGAGCAGAAGTCTCGGGTATACACAAAAGAAAGAGCCAGGTAGAGAAAAAACAAGACTGAACCATCAAAACTTTTTAGTTAGTCTATATAAATAGTTAAATGATAACATCGAGGAGATTTCATGGTTCAACAAAGTTTGGGTTTTTTTTTTCTTTGTCTGTCTGGTTGAGGATTTTTTGCTAAGATTTGTTTTTTTCTTTCTACAAGTTTTGCTTCAGAATGAGAAGGCTGGAACAAACTGGTAAGCAGAGAGGATCAGGAGGGTGAGATCTGATTAAAGGTAGAAGACAAATAGGACACAACCCATTGATCAAGGTTCCAAAGAGTTTTATAGCAATTACCACATGGAACCACAAAATTTTAGAAAATCAAGGAATACTTGATAAGACACTTTTGATGTCATCTAACCCAACCCTGCACCTTCCAGATTTGGGATGCAGAATGTCCTCGTAAAGATCATGCCCAGAGGTGGGATCCAGATGCACAGCTCCTCTGACCGGTCCTGCCGTTTGCCTACGCAGTTTAGAGAATGCAGGAGTTTGGATGTGGAGATACACAATGATATAAGATGATGAACATGCATAGTCCTGTGCGCATCACACTTCTCCAATATCATTTCTCTCCATTGGTGTTTTATTTTAATGTCTCCCAACCACGGTTTCCAATACACAAAAGAGTGGAATATAGCTGGGTGTGGTGGCACAAACATATAGTCCTGGCACTCTGGGAGGCTGATATGGGAGGATCACAAGTTTGAGTCCAGCCAAGATTCAATCCTCAGTACCAAAAAAAGTACAGAATAATATTGCCCAGGAAGACTCTTAAAGTAAAATATGCCAAGACACGTATACATAGTAGGGAACTCTGAATTTGGCTCACTGCCCACCACCTTTTTTTTTTTTTTTTTTTTGAGACAGGGTCTAAGCCTCTTGGATGCTGAGATTGCAGCCATGTGCCCCCAGGCCCAGCTTTCCCTTCCCTCTTTAAAGGAATGCTTGGGAGAATTTATTTAAATTTTTACGTATTTCCTCAGTCTCCCTTTTTTCTTCTAATTGAAGATATTAAAACTTCATTTAATTCTAGTGACTGAAGTGTGTTCCAATAATTGTTTAGAAGGGCCAAACTCCTCATACAAACTCCTAGAGCTAAGGTTGAGTTGGGTAGCAATACTCTGTGTGGACAGAAGGTAGAATGAGAAGGGGAAATCTGAAGCCAGGGCATTTTGTAAGACACAAGGTACGCGTTCACAAAAATATATTCTGTTGAATGATGAAAAAAATCAAATTACAGTGGATATTTCATTTTTCTGGATTATTGCCTGTGCGTAAGAAACAAACTTTGGGTTCTGAAAAACAAAATTCAGATTTTCATTTCATGCAGATACACACACATAGCCTATAATAATGCTACCGATACAGATTTCCAAAGACCTTTTTTCTCTTTTCAGATTTAACGCCGACAACTTTCTCTAGGAAACAGCAGATCTGTTTTGAAGGTGGAAGTTGCTTCCTCCCCCCAATATATTTCTTAAAATCTGTGCACTCTCCTGCCTTTAGAAGTATCCACGGACTTCCCCCAGCTTTAAATTGGTATAGAAATTGTTACAACTCCATCTGTTGAAAAGTGTACCGTGAAATCTTGGTCGGCAGCCTACAGAAGCGCAGATGAACAATCGCGGGATCCCAAACCGCAGCGGATTAGCGCGACCCAGCCCAGCAGCCTCCTGCTGAAGACATTTCACCTCACAAAACAACTTTCTTGGACACATTCAAAGGATAATTACTGTCCCACCTTGAAGCTTATAAAGACACTGGAGGTTCATTTTATCTCAGTGATTGCTCCCAACAAAGGGAGGCTCTAATAAGGGCTCTTTTAGTTACAGCGTGTTTAGAAACTACCTGAATAAGTGAATAAAATGGAGAAAAGCAATCGAGGTAATTATTATTGTCAGAAAACCACTTGATGGCAATTTTTTCTCACTCATCATTGTCTTGATTCATATCACTGAGTCTCAGAAAGCAGGTATTTCACGAAGCACCGTTTGAGAACCAACCATGCTTTCCTAGCATCCATCCACATACTTCAACTGCATCTTCTGCCTTGGCATCTTAGCATACAAAGGTGGAGGAAGAACATGATGAACGTTTGCATTTATAAAATATAAGCTTATTATAGTAAAAGGCACATTGCCCGGAACAATGGGATAAGTGTGTTTAAAGCACGTGGGGGATATTTTGAGTATTTCGAGGGTATTAATAGCATTGTGTCTCTTACTCTAATCATTCCTTTATTTAAACATTCACCATATTTTCCGAACACCCTGCACTGATCAAATGTGTATGGTATTTTCTGTCAGACAAAAACATTACAGTGTGTCGTCATCCACTCTATTCACCGGTTCTGGCACTTTACTACTTCTGGCTCTTCCCCAAAGTCAAAACGACCATGAAAGGATAAGTTTTAAATTGACTCAGAATATCGAGGCAGCCAGGATAGACCAACTAAAGACACTGAGGAAAGATGACTTCCAGAACTGTGCCAGAAGGTGACAAGAACAATGGGTAAGTGTGTTAGAGGAAGGGAAGAGGATTTTGAGGGGGATCTTAATGGGAAGACGTCTTTTCTTTTGGGGGGGGTACTGGGGATCGAACTCAGGGCCTTGTGCTTGCAAGGCGAGCACTCTGGAAGACGTCTTTTAATGTAATAAATCTGTTTTAATTTAAACATTCAACTTATTTTCGAATACATCTCACAGTGCTGAAGTTTCAAATCGTAATTTCATGATTACTTCTCAAATGAAAAGTTATTATGAAGAGTACATGATAACTCCATAACTCAGATAGTTGATAGAGAACAATTTAAATAAGCAATCAAAGTTATCGTCTCCAGAGGTGGGGGGAGGGGGCAGACTCACGTACCTTCCGAGATGCAATGTAGCCCCCTGCAGGGAGTAGTGTACCAAATGCAGAAGCTAAAACTACTGTGAAGAAGTAGCCAATAAGTCCACTTTGAGCTGCCTTCTGCACATCAAATATATCAATATCCTGAAGAACAAAGAGGCTAAAGACCAGTTCCTGAACAAAGGAAACTAAAGATACATGAGAAACAAATGCTGTGCATGATGAAGGCCTGAATTCTGGATTGGAAAAAGCAAGCTGTAAAGGATATTACTTGGCACGATCACTGATATCTACAAGTAAATATGGAGTAGAGTTTGGATAATGGCATTATATTGGTGCCAAATTTCCTCAACTTGATGATCCTACAGTAGTCACTCAAGAGAGTACATTTGTCTTTAAGAGATGTGGGCTGAATTGTTTGACGGTAAATGGTCACGATGTCTGCAACTTTAAAAGGCTGAAAAAAATAACTCTAAGTGCATATATATAATGAAACGTGATAAGGACAAATAAATATGGTCAAAAATAAATTAACAATTGGCAAATCTAGATTGGGTTAAGCAACTAGACAGCAAGGACCAAGTCTATCTGTGATCCTATTTTTGTAGATAAAATTTTACTGAAACACAGCAATGCTCATTTATTTACTTATTATCTATCATTGCTCTCACACTACAAATACATAGTTGAATAGTTAGGACAGACATAGCCGAATTACTCATTTAGTCTTGCTAGAAAGTTTTGTCTTCCCTCATTTACATGAAAAGTGTATGTGAGAGTTCATTGCACTATTCTCATAGCTTTTCCTGATTTTTTCAAAATGTTAAAAATTCATCGGGTTTGGGGATTTAACTCAAGTGGTAGCGTGCCTGCCTAGCAAGCACAAAGCCCTGAGTTTGATCCCCAGCACCACCCCATCCAAAAATTCATCAATTCATAAGAATATTAAAATTACTTAAAATCTCAAAATCACAAGTTTTTTTTTTCAGCAAGTATCAAATAACAATTATGGACAAAGCTGTATGGGCTAAAGATTATTTTAAAAATTAATACAGTAGAGGATATATTGCAATGGCTGAGCATTGCCTAACATGTATGAAGAATGAATTGTGGGATGGCATTGTGGCAGAAACAAGGAATTGTTGGAGAGAAAAATGAGTTGTGAGAAGAAGGGATTGTAGCAGAAGCAAAAAAATTGTGGAAGATAACATTGAATTGTGGTTAGGAGTTATTGTGGTAAAAACAAGGAATTGTGAGATAGATGAATGAATTGGGAGAAGAAAGGATTGTGGCAGAAACAAAGAATTGAGGGTAGGTGGCATTGTGGCAGAAAAAAAAAAAACCGAGAGCAATGAATGGTGAGAAGAAGGGATTGTGGGAGAAATGAGGAATTGTAAGAGAGCAATGAATGGTGGGAAGATGGGACTGTGTCAGAAACAAGATATTGTGGGAGAGACCCATGAATGCTGGGAAGAAGGGACTGTGCCAGAAACAAGGAATTGTGAGAGAGAGCAATGAATACTGGGAAGAAGGGACCGTGGCAGAAACAAGGAATTCTGGGAGAGAAGCATGAATGCTAAGAAGAAGGAACTGTGACAGAAACAAGGAATTCTGGGACAGAGCAATGAATGATGGGAAGAAGAGATTGTAGCAGAAACAAAGAATTGTGGGAGAAAACAATGAATTCACACTACAACAATGAGCTGAATAGGTGGGACAGACAAAGCCAAATTACTTATCTAGTCTTACTAAGTTTTGTCTTCCTTCGTTTAGATGAAAGGTTTCTTCATGTTCATTATACTATTCTCTTAACTTTCCTTGATGTTTTGAAAAAAGTTAAAAATTCGTGAATTCATAACAATCTTAAAATTACTTCAAATGTCAAAATCAAGTTTTTTAGCATGCATTATTAAAAAATAATTACGGACATGGACCTATAGACAAAAGATTATTTTAATAATGAATAGGGCTTGGCTGGGGATTTAGCTCAGCGATTAGAGTGCTTGCTTTGCAAGCACAAGGCCCTGAGTTCCATCCCCGGCACCACAAAAAAAAAAAAAGAATAGGGCTGAGAATATAGCTCAGTGCTAGAGCACTTGCCTAGCATGCATGAGTTCCTGGGTTCAATTCTCAGCACTAAATAACAAATAAATATATGCCCAACCTGTGGTTCACCCACAGCCTCAGAAAACCCTGTGCTACCTGGGCCAGATCAGCCTCCGTCTTCTTGGAATTCCACGTTAATTCCTTGTGTTCTGTGTGGTTCAGAGTCTTCCTACCTCTTTGTCCTGGCTTCCAATTAAACATAGCAAACAGCTTATCCAGGCCTGAGGTAAAATGTGCCTCTCATAATGCGCCCCACTCCCAGCCTTGGAGTAGATAAGCCTTTCCAAAGACATCAAAACAAACATTCCTCACAATGACAATAGCAGGTGGCTATGACCCACATCTTAGGCAGCTGCAAACCTTTGGGTCCTGTAAAGGTCTACACTTTCAGGTGTATGTTGCTATGTGCCCGTTTTCTAGATAAGCTCCCAAAGCAACAGAACCACTCCATGTTCACTGAAAGTCTAGAAAGGACGAACGGATGTTGGTGTTTGGGCAAGACAGGGAAAGAAGGGAAGGCGGATTAGGAATCCTTCCTCATGTGAGGATGCTCTCACCCTGAGGGAACATTTTCTTAAAGATGCTCACAGAAGGGGAAATTGAAAATGCTCTTGGGGGGAACTGAAAATGTATATTCACCCACATCCTCAATCTCTACCTGTGATTTCTAACCCAAGAAGTACACAGCACACATGCATGCCTATGTGTCCACACCTTTTTTATTACCACTTGATTACAGGCATCTGCATCCTTGGCCAACTCTCAAAGGAAGCACTTAGGTTTCTCCAGTATTGATCCCCCGGTATGGATCCCCAACCATCGGCAGCTTTTCCAGGAGAAACCATCTTGTCTTGTGCACCCAGAGTCCTAGTCAATCATTAGGTCAAGATTTTGCCTAACTCAACGCCAGTTACCATCAGGGCATTTCTTGGGCTTAACAGCCATTGTCTCAGGAGTGAGAGTCAGAATTTAATCTGCACAGCATGCGACTAACATCCCCGAGCCTCAAGGCTAATGACCTCCTCAGTGACATGCTACAAACTGAATGGAGATTAGGGTTTCCTTACTTGATGCTGAGTTGAACAGCTTAGGCAATCTGCCTCTGAGTTTTGTCTCCGTATATCTATTTCCTTCTAACTTTCTCTTGGTGACACACAATTGCCATGACATCACTGAAATGCTAGTTTTGGAGAGTCGCATGTCATATTCCCAAGCTGGGTGGCCTGGGGTCCTTTTTCCCTGTGGCAATAGCATTATTAGATATGATCGTGTCACAGAAACCATCTGATTTTGCTGTCACTATGCTAACGCGCACAGAGCTGTGTCTGAAGCAGTCTTCCTTATCACATCTGCCTGTAAGCTATTAAGATCATTTCCATTAGTGACAGATTAGAATGCTTTGGATGGATAGACTCTGTCCCCTTATTTCAGAGAAATGCAGGCTGTTTGTCTGGAGGTGGGTAATTAAAGTAGGTGCTAAGAACCTAACATGAAGCCTCTTCCTACCGTCAGACAAATCAGCATGGGTGTCAACACTAATCCCGTCCAGATAGAAGCCGCCTGGAGCCAAGACAGCTTAGTATCTGTCTATGTGGTTTGCCTGTCTGACATGTCAGGCTGAAGGAAGGCAGGACACGTTCTTGCAAGAACCAGGGAGGACTTTCATGTTTCCGTTCTCCCCAGCCAGATCAAATCACCCTGGCTTTGTCAACAGCAAATCTCCTCCAAGACATCAGCGCACCCCTCGCCAAACCCATTCGACCTGGTGTTCTGTGGTAGGTCTGCTGGAAAGCAATGAGTTGGACATAATATTCCTAACTTTCCAGAGTCAAAATGGAGACACTGTGGTGGAGAACATATATTAGTTATGGATGGGAAACTCTATTTACAAGAAAAGCCTTTCGGTCTTTAGCTGGAGATTTGCACAGTCTCACATGGATATTTAATTCTGTCTGTTCTCTCTTTACCCCTAGAACAGTCATGCTGAGGTTCTTACAGCCAAAGAAATTCCGTTAAAATAATTTAACAATTAAAGCCATTTGCAATCCCAAGCAAAACACACAGCAAGCACAAACTCAGGAAACTTGTGGCAGAGTTCAGGTTTGTTTAATTGTCCTCGTCTTTCAGGAGATTGTGCACAAGTTCCACAACCACTTTCTCTGCACTGTGAGCAAATCAGACCTAGTAGTGATTTCTGCTAATTTCCCTCATTATGCTGCTGACCTGGGACACAATCATGCACCCGTCCAAAGATGTCTCTTCCAGTTGTTGTTCTGCATAGCGCCATTCAGCTCATTGAGCACCGTTTAATGACTCTATGCTTCAGCTCTTTACTCTTTTGCCTGCTTATTCATCAGTTGCTCTGCGGACCCAAAAATTGCACACAGAGAAAAACATACATGCGGACACGTGACAAAAAAGGAAGCTCTACACCATCTAAAATAAAGCAGTATTTTCAATAGAATTTAAAAGTGCCAGTGTCCTTCCTATGAACTTTCCAGAATGGGAGCCATCAGCCACATAAGGGTATTAAGCTCTCAAAATGTGGCCAGTGCAACTGGACAGTGACGTATTTCCGTTCACTTGCTAATTAATTCAAATTTGTAGGGTTCTATTGGAGCTACTGGCTACCATATTGCAAAAGACAAATGGAAAGTTTTGAAAGGAAATCCACAGGTGAGTGTTCAACACCCATTGCGGGCTCTTTCTAGGGGCCCAGGAAAGAAAAATGACATTTCTCTGAAGGACAAGATGTCACTACGACGCTGTATTCAATTTGATTACACCAGTCAGCCTACTTTGGGAGCATGTGAAGCCAGCAAGAAAGCAGGAAGCTCTGTGTTTCCCGCAGCATCCCGGACAGCCCGTTCCATCAGCCCCAGAAACCATTTCAGAAGCACTGAAGTCCCTGTATTCAGTTGCCCCAGCTTGCATGCCTTTCGTGCTTTCTTCTTTGACACTGCCTGATACAAGCAGCTAAGATGAAAGGCGTGCATTCAATTTAACCCACGTCATCAAACATGCAAAGAACACAGATATATAGAGAGATGTATGTAGTCTGTTACATCACCAATGTTTCAAGGAGGGCCCCGTAAGACTTTTACTGTGCTTTGGAACTGTCCCCTCTCTCTCCCTACTCACCTTCTCTACACAACCTTTACTGCACCACGTCTATGTGTCTGCTGATCTCATCAACCCTGGGAGCCCACAGAAATATAAAATAGTCTGTTTGGACCCTAATGTGTGACGGAGGAGCTGCTAAGTGACCATGACGGTGCCGTGGGGGACCAGTCTGTGTGAAAAAGACTGAGCCCAGCAGGGGCAGCCAAACTCCCTCACTGAATCTCTCAGATGAAGGGACATGTCCAGGTAGAAAACAAACTGTGAGTAGGATGGACCAGGCAAAGGCAGGTGGGGTGAGACAGCATGTTCCATGTAGACATGGCCTTTTTAATCTTGAAAATAAAGCTGTCAATTTCTGCCATGTAGACCTACTCCGGAGGTTTCTGCCTTGCTGTACGGTACACAGGCCACTCAGAGTCACCTTTAGCCACTGGACCAAAAGAAGCTTGGAATTTAGAAGGCCTCGGAGTGATTATTGAATGTGCTTTGGAAGCACAGCAGGAAGGATGTAGATGTGAACAACAAGGGCAGAGAAACGGCTCTGTTATCAAAGAAATGTCTGTTCCCTTTATTGGAGACAAATGATCTAGTTTCCATCACCCCCAAACTCAGATGCCATTTGGAGAACTAATAATTTCCTTTCCTCAGAAAGATGGCTCTCAGAGGTGGGCTTCATCGAGTGGCAAAATTCCCCACGGGAAACGTTCTGCTTTTAAAGACAACTTGTGCAAAGGCGCTACTACATCATAAGAGACCTGTGTGATATTGGTAACATAGATAATGCAGCGAAGGACTACTTTCTTTCATCTCAAGGAAGCTTAGAAAAAAATTTTCCCACAAAAGCCATTATTTCCAGGAATTTCATTTGTTTGTTTTAGGACAAAATTTCGCTATGTGGCCCAAGTTGGCCTCAAACTCACAGTCATTCTCCTGCCTCAGCCTCCTGAGGTGCTGGCATTACTGGCATGTGCCACCATGCCTGGCTATTTTTGGAAATTTTAGGTGATGTGTACAAACCCATAAATCAGACTAGGCCACTTTCCATTATTAAGTCCCACTACACTGAGAAGCATAATGGAAGAAAGACACCCATAAGGCATTTCTTCCACAAGAAATTTTCACTTTGTTTTACAATTCACTTTGTTTTACAGTTCACTGTGTTTTACATGTATCAGTTCATGAGAGCAACATAAAACACCGTGAGTCCCCTCAAAGATGGAACAACCAAAACTCCTGAGAATGTAGCTCACTTCAAGGAGAAGAAAACCAATCTACTGTACTCCTAGTGACATTTAGAGCCCTTTTTTAATTTGTGGAATGCTTTCTGTTCACTTCTTCAGTACAATAGAGACGTCTGTATATTTATAGAACACTTTAGAAATCTGTGCTCACTTTATTAATTTTTAACAGGAAAAGAAATGAACTGAAAAGCAAAGAGGAGGCAAAGGCAAACTAAGAGCTCAGAAAGGAATCTCCTGCAGGAAACACAGAATGCTCAGAGGGCCGGAGGAGGCGAGGCCTTGCCAGGCCGGGAGGAGAATTTGTTTCTGTGGGGTTTGGTAGATGCAGTTTCTGCTGCTCCGACTCCCACCCTCTCTGGCACATCCTTCCCTCCCCCAGGAGACTAAGTGAGCAGGCGACAGCAAAGTGCCCTGTCGCCCCTGTGCACCACTCGGAGCTCATGGCCACCAACAACGAACGGAGGGGGAAAGGGCAGCTTTGTCCCTGCTGTGGCTCGGGTTTTTCTCTGTGGCTTCCCAACAGTCTCCCAGTCCCACCATCGCCCCACCCTGCACGGTTGAGCAGTGAGAGGCCTGGGGCTTTTCACGGCGAATTTCACGGAGGTATGAAGAGCAGAGCCTGTTTCACTGGGGACCTAAAAGCCCTCTTTTGTGGGCTGAGGGAGGTCAGGTTAAGCACTGCATTTGGACTGCAGGCATCCGTTTGTCTTCACACCACAATCTCCTAACAAGGAGGAGGAGGCAGAGGAAGAAGCACTCCATAGTCGGCCCCAGCAAACAAATTCCCTTCTGCCACTTGACAGAATATCAGGCGAATGGAAATCCGCTGCCTACCACGCTGATGGCCCTACCAAATCAATTCGATGAAGCCGTGAGAGAGGGAGCCTTCCCTTTCTCTGAAGCTCGGTTCCCACTTGTTGCCCTGAAGAGGAAACAAAACCAAACAAAAAAAGTCCTGTGCTCACACTTTTCATAAGCGAAAAGAACCTATTCGATGTTTTTAAAATACTGCTGGAAAAACTGCACCCCCATTTTTCCTGTTGAAATCATAGTTCTGAAATGAGTTCGTCTTAATACTGGAAAACTGTCATTCTAATTAGGAGATCAGTATTCAAAGGTAATAAAGAGGTCATTCTATTTTTTAAAGTCTCTATGTAAAATGCTTTAATTCATTTGATTAAGGCCAATTATTTCTATAGGTTGTAGGCACAACTTCTGTTCCAGAAAGAAACCCATAGAGGAAATCATTACCTAAAAGACTACTGAAATACGAACAAAGCTAGTATTTCAAAAAAACAGAATTAGTTTTCTAAATCATCAATGTATTCAATCTTTCTCCTGTATTCTCTAAGATTAGGTACTTACCTCAACCTATTTCAGCCAAAGTCCAGAAGAATAGACCCTTCATGCTGACAAGGAAATTATTAGAAATATGTACATCGGCTGGACACATGGACTCTCCAAATGAACAAGGAATTTTATGGGGGAGAAAGCAATAAAAATAAAATATGTTGTGACTCCAGAGAGTCGCTGTAAACATAGTAAGATACAGGCAGATACACACAAGGAAACAAAATCAACACACTACTAACTGCCTCCTTCATCCTTAGAGAAACAGGGAATGATCACATATTGAAGAAGAAGAAAAAGTTAACTACCATCAAAATGTCAAATGACACCAAACCGCATTCCTCATGATCTTATTTAACTGTGATTTCTGTAATCCTGCTTTTCTTACCGGGAGGTGGATCCAATTATTGCATCAATATTAGTGTATTAATGAAAACTGCATCCACTGGAGAATTAACTTCTTCAGCAACTACCAGCCTTGCTTGGTGAGAATATTATAAAAGGGTAAATAGGAGTCCTACGACTCAGGAGACTGAAATGCAAATAACACACATGTACATGTGCACACTCATATACACACACAAATGCACAAGCTATTTTATTTGAAACTCTTACGCATTTTTTAAGCCCAGAGGGACATTATCTCAATTACTAATATGGGGCACAGGTAGAGCGGGATGGAAAAGTAAATGTCCAGTGAAATGATTTAAAAGTGTGTGAGTGATATGTGTACATCCTACTCAACTTTTCTAAAATGTTTTAATCAAAATTCCCTCTGAACTGAGTTAAGGTTAGTGTTTGCTGGAACATAATTCTAGAGTGAATTAGACATAAACTCAATGCAAAAACCTTAAGACAAAATATATCCAATAGGTTTGTAAGTCCACCCGTACTACCAAAGTACTACCAAAAATTTCATAATAGTATTATTCTTAATAGCCCCAAAGTGGAAATAATATACATTAACAGATAAATGAATGAATAAAATAAGAAGATACAGTGGGCCACCTTTGGCAATGAAAAGGAATGGAATGTTGATATGCGTGCACTTCCGCATAAGGGATGTTAAAAACATTCTACCACATGAAGGATCCTAGAGAGAAAACACATGTGTGACTCCTTATACTTCAGATCTTTAATGTACCTCAAAGGCCTGTATGTACAAGGCTTGGCCCCAGTTTGTCATAATAGGTGGGTGATGCATAAGCCATTGGGGTGTGCCCTGAAGGGGACTGTGGGGCCCCAATCTTTTTTTTTCTTGTCCCTTTACTTTTACCATAACATACTGCTCCCCACTAGAGCCCTAAAAGCAATGGGTCTGCCTAATCACAGGCTAGAACCTCTGAGTCCATGAACCCGAATAACCTTTTCCTCTACACAAGCTGGTCACCTCTGGTATTTCTTACAGTGACGGGATGCTGGCTGACACAGTTCCACCGATAGAAGTATGTACAGTGTGTCAATCTACCCTCTTGAAGGCTAGGAGGTATGTTAGTGTTTATGTAGGGCAGAGGAATGGGACGGACAGGGACACGATTGCCAAAGCCTATGACATTTTACCGAAGGTAATGATAAAAGTATGCTATGCTTAAGCCAGGCATGGAGGCACACACCTGTAACCCCTCAACTCTGAGAGGCTGAGGCAAGAGGATCGCAGGTTCGAATCTAGCCTGGGCCACTTAGTGAGACCCTGAATGAATGAATGAATGAATGAATGAATGAGGCTGAGAATATAATAGCTCAATGCAAAGGCCCTGGGTTGAATTCTCCTGCACTGCAAGGGGGGAAAAATGTATGGTATGTAAATTACATCTCAGTAATACCATTAGGTAAATAAAAATAGTTTCTAAATCCACCAGTAAATAATTAATGTTGACAATGACTAAAAATTAAGCTAATTTTTGGCCCGACTTTCAAGTTACAAGATTAAAACTTAGTGAGGTTTAATCGTTTTATTTTGAATAGTTATATTCCTTTTGTCAGACATCTGTATTCCAGTCAATGGACTAAGCATGAAGATGAGTACCATTTAAAGCACGGAATTGGCCCTCCCTTCTCTTATATTTCACCAAGATTGGGACTGAGCAGATTTGGTCTAAAGTAGCAGGCGGAAAAAGGCATCCACAGGCACCCAGAAAATCCCCACAAGGACTGCATTTGAACTTCAAAAGAACCTTAAGTATTTCAGCTTTCATGTTAACTTTAAAACAACTATTTCCAATGCAACATACATAACAACTGAAAAGCAGGGAGTCTAGTAAATTCTAGAAAACAACTACATTCACTAATGTTTCAGAGGGCGGTTGAAACACTTTTCTCTGTTTTTCATGTAGAGAAAATAGGGCCTCTTGAAAAATAGATGATATTCCAGAAAAGAAATAAATTCTAGACACACCAATTGTATCAGTCAGCGTTCACTAGAGAAACAGATTTAATGCCAACATATAAATATATAAGGATTTACAAAGTAGGCTCACAATGGCCGCCCAGAGTCAGGTGTGGAAGCATACAAAAGGGCTGTCGGCACACTGGAGATCTGAAGCATCTAGGCAAAGGTTGAAGACCTGGAGCTCATCGAAGTGTCCTGAGCAAGTCTGCATCCGGAAGCCTAAGGGTCTGTGCTGGAAGTCTGGCTGAAAGTGAAGACTGGAGCTCTTCCAAAGAAACAGAAGCGAGCCTTCCTTCCTCATTTCCCTTTGGTTCCACTCAGGCTGCAGGCCTACTGGTTGGTTGGTGTGACTCACACCCAGGGCCGATCTTCTGTTTGCCGTAAATCCCTGCAGCCACAGCCAGAACTATGCTGATCCTATTTAGTTGGGCATTTCTAACTCAAACTGACACAATCAGTTAACTATCAGACCAAGAATGCATACAGAGAAGGTCTTTTTATTGGAAAAAATATGGAGGTGTTTGCAACTCAGAATCATGTACCTCGTTTTAAATCAGTTAATTTGGTAAACTGATGTTTCATTTCAAGACACTGGTAAACTAACATTTTAAGCTTAAATCATGCATTACACTAGTGAGCTGGACTCTGCCTCTGTAAAGTGTCATTCTGTTCAGCTTCCATTTAAGGTTCAAGTTGACAACATCATAATGAGGAGTATCATTCAATCCTGACATTACATTAGACGGGCTTTCCATGTGTGGTTTCAAAATGAATTGATCTGAATATAATAGAAGTCAGTCTCAGCTGTGTGGTACTCAGCAGTGGTGGGAAGTAAAGCTGCTCGCATGGGGGCCAGGAAGTAAAAAGCAGGAAGGGGAGGGGCTAAAGTCCCACAGTCCCCTTCAAGGTCACACCCACAATAACCAGGTGCTCTCCCACTAGGCTCCACCCCTTAAAGGTTCCACTACTTCCCAATAACATTACTCTAGACCCCGCTTTAAAACATGGAAGACATCAGGTGATGTTCCAGATCTAAACTATAGTAACAGTAAACTCCAGTTCCTCTGAGAACAAGTGAAATGAGGCAGAGTGTGCACTCTCACACCGATAACACCGATGGAAGGGAGCTAGACCTTCTGTGGCACAGCAGCCAGAGAAATGTCCCCTGCCGTGTGCAGGAAGGTGACCCAAAGGCCTTTCTGCAGATGTCCACAGGGTATGAACTGGATGGGATTTCCAAGCACTGGCTTCCTGAAGAAACACTTCTTGTATGGATGGACCCTCAGACTCCATACTCAAAACCTCTGAACTTTCCCGTCAGCTTCATTTCAGTCACTAAATTTGTCCAGCATACTGGTAGATTCACCTGACTGGGCTTTGTGTTTTGGCTATTGCTTCCCTTGTACATGTCACTCCACTCTGCTTTTGAATGTGTTGTATTTACATTTTCCTTTTTTTGATTTTTCAATTATTTTGAAATCCATCTTATCTTTTATTTCTAAGGGATAATACATCGGGTCAGTCCTTCCCTGAATCGAGAGAGTCAGATCCACCTAGTATCGTAGTTTTGTGTAGGGCTTTTCTTCTGACACAAGATTCCGGAGACCATGAGCAGGTGATTTTCTCTGTGATAAACTGAGCAGGGAGGAATGAGACTCACATGAGAAAAACATCGCTCAATCACGTAGGGCAAAATCTTTTCAGAGGTCCTGAGACTGGTATCTAGAACACTGTGGAGAGATCTCTATACTGAAACTTCAGCCTTAATCCAAAAGCCACCTGCTCAGACACGGACCCGAAATTTGGCAAATCCACCAAACTTATCTACCTCTTGAACAGAAAAGGAATAATCTGAGTTTGTCCAGTGGATTCCCGGTGAGGTCTTCCCTTCTGATTCTACAAAATGCATAGCTTGTTTTGAAACTCATAGATAGTATTGCCTCTTGAAAAAAATAAAGGTTGAGCTTTGCTTTAGCTTAATGAGACCATAACCTGGAGGAGAAGAGTTGAGCAAGATGGTCCAGCACGAGTTCTATGGACTCCAGTCTTTTTTGTTAATAATAAAGAGCAAAGGGAAGCACGATGAGTTTGTTCACAGGGACAATACACACAGGCCAATGGAGAAAACAGCCTCAGGCAGAGTGATTTGAATGTTGGGGACCTAGGGATTGTGTTGCTAAGCTTTTGAAGCACTTTCAGAGTTGCTACAAGGAAATAGTGGCCTATTTCTCCGGATGAAAATTAATGTGAACGCTGATATTCACTCTCCATCTTGGCTTAAACAGAAGGTTTACAAGTTTTGTAGATTGCAGTTGCAAGTAAAGTAAAAACTATCCCGAACAGAGTTCTTAAAAAATAAAATCATGTTTTAAAAGAGTACTTCATATAGAATGTGTATCCTACTGAGGTCACACATAAAGGCCTAAAGTCCGTGGGGTACAATGTGCTGTGTGCAGAGAAAACCTTCCTGTACCTATCAGCAAAGGCGGAAAATCTTGCTACAACGGCTGGGAACAGGCAAGGTTCCTCATCCTCAGCACTATGGTCATACGGAGTGGTGCCAGCAGGGTCTCTATTGGGGTGTCAGCAGCTTCCTCGGTCTCTACCCACTATATGCCTAGAACAAGTGTACCTGGGGGCTGGGGATTTAGCTCAGTGATTAGAGTGCTTGCCTCGAAAGCATAAGGGCCTGAGTTCGATCCCCGGCACCACCAAAAAAAAAAAAAAAAGAACAAGTGTACCTGCGATTTTTAGACACAAGACATCCTAAAGCATTTTCTGATTGCTCCTGAAGGGGCAGAATGTCACCAGCTGAGAACCCATGGTGGAGAGTAAGAGTTTTAAGAATAAATAAATCCTGAACAATCACCACAGTGTGGCACAGAATCGGGAGCAAGTCCTCCTGATTCTGAAGCACATCTTCCCCTCCACCACACCAATTTCCCAATGCATAACCCAGTCCGAAATTCTCAGGACTGGAAGCAAGTCTGAACAAAAGCAATTCACTATCGCACCAATTAAAAGGATGACAGAAAGAGTGAGTAAGATCTATAAGTACAACCAGCCTTCAAAAATAACTTCACGGTGACAAAGTGCTTCCATAAACCAACACTGCCTTGAATAGCATTCCTGCGGTACTTTGGAATATTTATGTAAAAGTGAAATCTTCTGGCTTTATAGTGAGCTGAACATATTTCCAGCTAGCAGCTTTGTAGAGACCTTCTTTCCTCTTCGTTACAAATAATGACCAAGTACAGTTGCTAAATTCAACCTTCTTTTGATAACATCCTAAGACTTTCACTGAGATGAATGAGGGCAGAAAAAGAATTGTTAACATTATCCAAATTCCCTTCATTATCTTCTGAATCAAACAAGCACCTAAAATTCATACATTTCAATTATACTTCATCCCAACATCCCCTATTCAGCACAGTCTTCTCATTGGAGCCGAGTAATAGAATTAAGTCTTCCCATCTCCACAAATCATTGGAAATCCAGTGAAGTTCATTAAATTACAGTGATGTTATATATGGATAGATGAGCCAATTACAGTAATGTTTTCCAGATTAATTTTCATAATGAAAAAATAATTTGCATGCTTGCAGAGAGCACTAATGTGATATATTAAAATAGCATAATTACATAAAAATAATTGCATAAGGAAACAAATTTAATTAAATCAAGTAAATGCTAAAAAATTCAATAAACATTCAATTTGGCACAATGCTAGAATTTAGACTAATCCAAATAATTTCAAAATGGGCCAAGTTTTTATATTTTGCCATACCTAAACCAAGTCAAAGAGCAAACATTTTGTAATATATGTCAACTTTGTATTTGTTGTACTCTGACTCTACTTTGCAACCTCATAAAATTAGGGTGCAATAAAAATTTTTTACTCTGCTTATATCAAAAACAGTATTATTTTTAAAATACTTTTTTTGAATCCCAGAAAGGCCCAGATTTGTTATAAAATAGCCCGTTCTACTGTCTATGCTTGTCTATTTCTAATTTCTCTTATGTCTCTCTTTGTTTGGTAAATGTAAAGATTTGTCCTGGGGTGTTCAAGGGTACTGTGAGTAGGGGCAAACTTTCAAGTCAGCATCTCCTTCATTATCAGGACCCAAACTGCATTATGACAATTATCATCATATGTCAATGTGAATGAATTAAAATGCCCAGCAGATTAATAAAGCAGAGTTCTGGGCATGCCTGTGGGTGATTGACATGTAGGCCAGCAAACCAAGGGGGGAAGCCCCACCCCGTGTGTGGGTGGCACCAACCAATAGGCTTGTATCCTGGATGGAATGAAAAGGGAAAGAAGAAGGAAGTGAGACTGTGTTAAGTTTTCTCCATCGCCTCTGGATGCTGATCTCTAGTTTCTTCAGCTTCCCAAAACAGATTTGCACTGGCAGCCTCCCAGGAGCTTCCAAGCCTTAGACCTTGGTCTGGTGCTGCTTCTTTGATTCTCTTACTCTGTGGTTTCCATCTTCCTGAGCTGAGCAGCTACTGGATCCTCCAGCTCTCCAGCACACAGGCAGCCATTGTGGACTCTTCCGCCTCTAATCCTTTAAGCCTACCTAATACATCCCCTTGCATAATTATATATATTTTTTTCCTACTGATTTTGTTACTCTAATACACCAATTACAATGCTCCCAATACAGAAAGTTTTTCAAAGAAGTGAAGACCCATAGACAAATGCTACATCGCCTTGTCTGCCCTCTCTCCAGTACGACATCTGAATTCCCTTTGGACCTGAGCAATTACAAAGCAGCCAGTGTTTCACTCCAAACATGTTTCATAAGATGTCAACTCAGCAGCATCTCTTGCTAGAACTTGGAGATAGCTCATCGACTCACATCCGTCACACCTCACCAGCAAAACGGCACCATCGCTCCACGGTCCATGCAGAGCAGACTGCCACCTCATCCCTATCCCCTCCTCAGTTTTATGCTTTGCTCTGGCCTCACTGATAACCCCTTCTGTTATATCTAGGAGGACAAGATTTTTGGTCTTTGCTCACAGCCTACCCAGGAATACTTGGCATCGGCAGAAGGAACTCAGTAAACAAATACCAGTGTAAGAAGCCCTAAACATCAGCTTTCACAAAATGACAAGTTTTTACCCTTTAAAATCCCTTATTGACAAGAATACACATCTCAAATACGTCTGCACAAATCACACACCAACAGGAACCAGCGGTTGAGTTCTCCCTACCCAGAAGCTGCGCTGAATTTCTCAGAAAGCAAATAAAGCTAAGGATGAAGGGCTTCTCACTTGTAGGGCCCCACCCACTCCACCCCAAGGCGCTGGAAAAGGTCTAAGGAATGTACTCACATATAATGCTTCCAAAATTAACACCTTTTCATTTCTTTTCCTGATTGCATAAAGTTTCAAAACACACACCTCAGTTTCACAGTGGCCACCGACTATCTGCTCAATACTTGGTCAGTATTACTCCTATCTGCTGTCTGTGATAGCTGCCTAGGGGACCTGTCATCGTACCACCAAGACTGCATTCCCTTTGTTAAGACTTACAGCTTTTCCTGAAACTAACAGGCCTCCTGGGTCTGTCCCGGGTGCTCTCCAGGCAGCTGCAGAGCATCAGAGTACCCTTGGTCTCTGCTGGTGCTTCTAAATGCTCTCAAACCTCATCTGCGCATGTGCCTTCCATTTGCCCTTTACCCTTTCTCCCAAAGACTTCGTGGATAATCACAAAAAGGCACAGAACAATCAGAAGTGTCAAATCTTGCTCTATTTGCGAACGAGACAAGCATTTTCCAAAACAGGAGAGAGCTGGAAAATGGATTAAATTACCAGCGTACAGAGAAAAAGAGAAGGTCCAAAATGTAATCCTATAAAATACAACCTGAAAAAGACACACAGGATGGTGAAGAATTATCAACACCCACAGGAGGCCGTCCTTTTAACCACACTGCTGAATTAAAGGAGAAGAGGTATAGACAGAGGGAGAAAAATCCAATTTGTAGTCACAGAGGGAGTACTGGGTGAAAAACATTTTGAAAAGGAGTCAGAGCTCAACACAACTAGTTTATCAATGAGAGGCATTTCAAAGCCTTAAAAGAAAAATTACTAATGCCCATTGCTAATTAATCATTCTAGGGATTCTCATGCAAATGTCCTTTGGACTGCTTTGATCCATACTGACACCTGAAAGAAAGCACACAGTGTCCCCAGGCTGCAGGGATGACCAGAATGGGAAGGCAGGAGGGAGCACACACAGACCCGCACTCCTGCCTAGTACCCTGGGAACTCCACTGGGTGCGAGTGGCCAAGCAGGAGAAAGCAGGGCTGCATCCCGGCCTGCACTAGGAGGTCCCCGATGGCTCTGCTGTGGACCTCTCTGACCACGGAAAATGTGGCCCGCTCAAAGGCCGGTGCCCTTCCCATGCCCTCCTCCTCAAATCCAATGCAAATAGCCTCCCACAACTCTTCAGTCCTCCCACACGCCTGAAAAGGAGCAATGGCTATATTAAGATCCCGAAGAAAGTGGGAAAGTATTAAGTGAAATTACCTGGAGAATGTAATAGAACTGTCACCTCAATCATGAACAAAATAAGAAAAAAATTTTTTTTTGCAGAAAATTAACAGAAATCTTTTTTCCAGGCAATGTTTTCATCCAATAGCTTGCCACATTTGGTGAAATTCATCCCTTTTATCTGATTTAGCAAGAGGCACCTATCGCAGGGATGAACCTCTGATTTGTGGAATACTAAAGTAATGGCACTAAAAACCATGCCCAATCATATTAAATCTAGAAACAATTTTCCAAATTGAGATGTCTCCACTGGCTCACGCAAAGTCTCACAACAAAACACTTAGTGGGAAATGGCACATATAAAACTAGGCAAAGTGTTGCCTTCCTACCTACCTGAAATAAACGCCTGCCTTTTTGATAGTAAAATTGACATTTCATTTCCTTTCCTTCAGTTTCAACCACAATTTGTGATCAAAGGGATCCGAGGTCCTGTCTCTTTAGGCTTAAATATTCCCCGTGGAAAGGCAATTCAGACAGCAGATAAATAGGATAAGGAGATCATTCCCACAAGCCTGATACAGACTTAGTTTTTCAGGTTTGTTTTTATTAATAATTTAAGCTGACACAAATATTCATAAGAAACAGTAAGAATGACCTAAATAGATAGTTTGTGAGAGGAAATAACAGGAAATGGGGTCCTGAAATGGAATGCATGAAGAATCTGATTAAAGGATTTGTCCCCATCTTGACACTATTGGGGAGTGGTGGGATCTTTAAGAGGCGGGACCTAAGGGGAGGTCTTCAGGTCACTGGGTGTGTTCTCAAAGGAGATTGGTCAAACCCAGTCTCTTCCTGTCTTCCACATCCCAGACAAGAGGTGAACAAATCTCTTCTGCCACATACTCTTCCCATGATGCCTGTGTTCCCAGAGCCCCAGAGCTACGCAGGCAACCCGTCATATTCTGAGACCTCCAAAACTGTGAGCCAAAGAATCTTTTCCTGTTTATACTTTGAACTCTCTCAGGTACTTGTTACAACTACAGAAGATAGACTAACACATACAGTGTGAGTAACTTTATAGTGGCAATGTTGAGGGTTTAACACAGCAATTTCTCCTGCCATGCCTCACGGTGGGTAACATCTCAGCAAATCAAAGTTCATATCATCACTTCTGTAGAGTCCAACAAAGTGTGTCTGGATAACCAATCCTTCTGTAGCAGGCTCCACGCCTCTTTAGAAAACTTGGCACAATTCACAGGTCCCTTTAATTCTTCCTTTCATCATTTTAGCTTTTGGGGTGAATGATGGAAGAAAGAGAGCTCAACTTAGAGTTATCCATAAATAGCTCTCATCTTGTTTGGATTCTGAGATAGTTTAAAGGTAGCTTTCAAAAGTTGATGTATTACAGATACAATCCCCAAAGTCAACTATTGATAGTATTTGGAGGTGGGGCCACCCTCACAGTTACGCTGGACCTCTTGCCTCGTCTCACTTCCCAGTCACAATCCATGAGGAGATCCTGTCAATTTCGCCTTCAAGATGTGTCCCAGCATGCCTATTTCCTCCTTCACTTCTACCAGATTCTTGCTCACATATGCAAACAGACAAGACCTTTTATCACTTCCTGAACTCCATCTCTCCAAGTCCGTAACAGTCTCTGGCACACAGTAGGTGCTTGATAAATTGTCAGTGCACAAATGAAATGGTATAACACAAGGCTGAAGATATCAAGCGACGACATCATTTTCCAGTGGAGCTGTGTTGAACAGCAGCTCATTTGTAGAAGGCGTGGCCCCCGCTAAGGGGCACTACTGGGAAGTGTGGGCCATTCAGGAGGTTGGCAGGACCTAGCTGGGGGAAGCAGGTCATTTAGGGTGTGCCCTTAGAGAAGCTATTGTGACCCTGGCCTCCTCCCTCTCTCTCTCTCTGCTTCTTGGCTGCCACAACATGGGTAGCTCTGCCCCACCATGCCCTCTGCACCATGATGTCATTGGTCAGCTCAGGTCTGGGAACGACTGAGCCGAGCAACCATGGACTGACACTTCTACTTCCATGAGCCAACATGAACCTTTCCTCTTTGAAGTCGATTTTCTCAGGTATCGTATCACAGCAGTGGGGAGCTACCACAAGTAGCAAACGTGGTGTTACGTGCTGAGAATTCAATGATGACCAACAATGATATGGAGAACCTATCAAGGAATTTACCAGCTACATCCCTTGGCACTTGGAATGAAATTCATAGTTTTGCACTTTAATTTCAGTGTCAACCCTGTGTCTGTCCTTACTCTCAACTCCAAGCTTATCAGACCCAGGGCCAGAGCCAACACCTCTTTTAGCACACCCAAGTCCTCAGATTTTGAAGAAGGAATTGATGTTGCCCACATCAAGGTCTGCAACACTGAGTGAGATGACAATCGGTATAGTGTATCAGCATAAACAAACCATACTTAGTGGAGGATGTCCAAAGGGAGTTCAGTAAAGCTAAATGCAGATGTGCCCTCCCCAACAGAAATAAATCTGCGCTGTCCTACTGCATTTGTCCATATTTTTGTTACTCTAATGGAATACCAGAGACAGGATCTTATATAAAGAAGAGAGATTTATTTTCACTCACAATTCTGAAAGTGCAAAGTCAGAAGCCTGCACCTGGTGATGGCCTCCTTGTGGTAGCAGCCTGAGGTGGAACACAGAATCACATGCATCACACAGCAAGGCACAGTGTGTGTGTGTGTGTGTGTGTGTGTAGTGTGTGTGTGTCTGTTTCTGTCTCGACTCTCTCCCCCTTATAAAACTACCAGGATTCAACCATAGGGGCTCTATGAGGATGACCTTCTCCAATCTTAACCACTTGCCAAAGGCCTCTAACACCATAGTCAGTGTCTTAGTTACCTGTCTAGAGTCAATGGTTTGCAAGAGAGCAGATTTAATACAGGACAAGTTACAAAGTTCATCCATAAGCCAAATGCAGGAAGAGTGCAGAACATCTATCTAAGCATTGAAGAACCAAAAGATCCAATCCAGGGCTGGGAGCCCACAGCAATGTCCCATGTATGTCCACGTCTGCACTAAAAGGCTGAAGAACTCTACATTGGAGCCAGGGTACAACAGTCCCAGCTGAGATGAAGACCAGAGCTCCCCTGAAGCCATCCTCGACGACAGCAAGGCTCCGAGCTCACAGTGGAGATTAAATGTAAGTACCTGCAGGTTTCAGCACAACCAAAGCCATAGCAACTACTGTGGAATGTAGTGCAATAAAAGAGAGAGAAGAAACTGGTCCTGTGGAAGGCCTACCTATTCCACTCGCCTTAAGAGATACGTAGGGGCTGAGGGTGTGACTCAATGGTAGGGCACTTGCCTAGCAGACACAAAGTCCTGTGCTTGGTCCTTAGCACTGCACAAAAGTAAAAGCAAAAAATAAAAAGATATTTAGCTCTATAACCAAGTATACTTCTGAGTGCCTGCTAAAAACTCATTATCCTTGAGACTGAAATAAATAAAAATAAATAAAAGTCCTTTTTGAAACGCACAAAGAACGTTCTGCACACCTTGGTTCTTGCTTTTATCCCTATCCAGTGCACCAAGTGCTGGCAAGGTAGCTGCAGATTAAGAATTAGTTTAAGAAAAAAAAGAAAGAAAAGCCTTTAGTGTTTACCTCACAGCAAAGTAACCAAGGGCTCACCTTGTGATAGTTATCCCAGGATTACTGCTTTCACTATGGTGTGTTAGCATGATGTACTCACACACTTAACCCTTCTCAAAGAGTCTACGGGCTTCTCAGAGTCAGGGGCTCCGAGTTTCATTCCAGCCCTGGCAAGCCAGGGTCGCTAGCAGCCAAAACCAGCCCAATAACTGTTTTTCTCCCATCACACCCCTGCACCTCCTGCCCTTTCGCTTAGCTACCTCTCCCACTGGGAGCTCCAATCGCCCCTGTCAGTTTTCAACTTTGGTTCCAACTTCCTCTTCGTGTCTGTTCCCCCCTATAAAAACACATACTCCTTACAAGTTGGACTTGTTGGATTTGCTCCTAGAGCAGATATCTGGTAAGTATTCAATTGCTATCTACAGGATGGATGGATGTTTTAAGTCTATAATTAAATGGATTGGTTGACTGGATACTTACCCCCAGGAGCATTCTCATTTCAGTAATGGATCACAAGAAATTTCAGTGTCGTGTTGAAGCCAAACCATTACCTCCTAGATGGGAAATTTGGGGAAATAGCTTCACAAGCCCCCCAGATTACACCACCTGGATTCTACCCCTTCTGCTTTCCTTTTTCCCAGAAAGAGACATACACTAGATGCCCCAGAATGTGTTGAGTAATAAGACTGAGGCAGGCTTGATGCCTCCTGAGCACGGGGCATCCACACAGAGGAGGTGCTGTCCTTGGTGACTCCTTCCAAGGCAGCTGGCTTGGTGGTACGGAAGCCACCCTTATATGCAGGAGACACATTCCCAAGCTCGCCATGGATGTCAGGAATCACAGATGGAACCAAGGCATCCTAGATATGCTATGTCGCATACCTACATGTACCTACCTGAGATAAAGTTTCACTTATGAATTAGACACAGCAAAGGATTAGTGGCAATAATGAATGATAAAGTAGAAAAATTATGTGAAAATGCATTCCCCCCCCAAATATCTTACACTTCTCTACAGCATCTTTGGATTATGATTGACCAAAGTAACCACAACCACAGAAAGCAAGACCTTGGATAAGGGGGACTACTGTACTATCTTGTTCAACACAAAGAAAAGGTCTCAAAGGGGCACTTTAACAACATCCTGGGGAGACTGGCTTATGTTTGTCTATATTCTTCCTCATTCTTCGGCCTCTTCTCGAACTATAAATTAGTCTGAAGTTTCTCTTAATATCATATAGTTCTACATTAACTTTTTTTGGTGCTGGGGATCGAACTCAGGGCCTTGTGCTCGCACGGAAGTACTCTAACCACTGAGCTAAATCCCCAGCCCCCTACATTAACTATTTTTTTTCCCCCTACATTAACTATTATGAATACTGACTCTTTCTATGGATGAAAACTTCTGGGTGCTTAACCTCTCACTCATTAAAAGGATGATTTGTGTTTTCTTCTGAGATAGTCAGGGACCTGAGGGCTGTTTTTGCTTAAAAAAAAAAAAATGATTCCGGACAAGTGTGGTGGTACATGCCTATAATAATCCCAGCACTTTAGGAAGTGAGCGAGGAAGAGTCCGAGTTCAAGCCCAGCCTGGGCAACTTAGTGACTTGGCAGGAGGCCGTGTAAAAATAAAAATAAAAATAAAAATGGAAGGGAATATAGCTCAGTCAGTCCAAAGGTCCCATACCACTAAAATGAATGAATGAATGAGTGAAGGAATGAATACAAGCTTGACCTGCATGATGTATCTCTCTCATTTACTACCCTGAATGTTTGGGTCAGACCCTGCTCAGTTCTACATCCAGGCATGTTAACCATTTAGGGAATGTCAGTTCAAAGCTGGCAGTACAAGGTTGATCAGTCCTAAATGTGCAGAACCTGTCTCATTCTGCCTGCACGGAATGGTGTCCCAGACATGGTGACAATCTTAAGAGCAAACACTCAATATTCCCCCAAGGTCCAAGCAGCAGAATAAGACAAACTGGTTTTCAACTAAATGAATGTGGCACCCATCCAAAAGGTGTGTGTGTTAGAGGCAGGGGTGGGGGGATTTGCAGGAACTTTGAGAAGAGCTCTTTGACTTCACATTTCCCCCTACTGTTCAGACTTAACTGGAAAATTGGACTCATGAGGCTCACTTCACTTTGTGAGTCCTAAGTGAGTCCAGAGAGTCTGTAGAGCCCAGAATACCACCACAGGCTGGCAGGCTGACTACCTACTCTTCAGTCCACACACAACATGCCCAGTACCACTGATAGGTCCAGCTCGATGCTAACTGCACTAGGAAGAAGAGTAGGCCTAACACCAGCCTCCATGGCCCTTGGCTGTGTCATTCACAAATCTTTTGTTTTCTGCAGCTGCAGTTACCCACAGTCAACTGGGAGCATGGAACATTCCTCAAATGTCCAAGCAACAGGATGGTCTGATGGAACGGTCTAGAAATCATTCTTAACTTTTCAATCACATGCTACTGTGGTTCGTGCATTCAGAAGTGGGGTCTGAAGAGTGACTGGTCCACAGGGGCTCTAACCATCCCATCGATGGGATCAGAGTTTGATGGCATTCTGGGAAGTGAATGCAAATTTAAGAGGCAAGACCTCCTTGAAGGGAGTGGGTCACAGAGGTGTGACCTTGGGGCTATATCTGGTGCCTGGCTCCTTGCACAGTTTTCTGCCAAGAACCAAGTGACCATGGACAGAAAACTCTGCAACCTCAAGCCAGAATAATCCTTTCTTCAGTTTGTCTTTCTCAGTGAAGAAGGACAAACTGACTCACACACAAGCCATTCCGAGAAGCGTGATGAAATTTCACCTACTGTCCAGATCTGCCCAGCCTGGAAAGGGACTCGCCCCTTTGTCCAGAGTATACATGTTGTGTACACCTCCCTGCCCATTTGGATCTCAGACCGACTGCCTTGGTATCCCAGTGCCTGTATTCAATTTGCCCTTATTGTTTACGTCATTGTATTTCTATAATTGTTATTGCTGTTGATCGCTTACTGGCCTAATTTATAAATAAAACCTTGCCATAAGTGTGCATGTATAGGAATAACGCAGTATGTTTTTAAGGTTTTGTTCTAGCCACCGTTTCAAGCAACCTCTGCCAAACTTGGAAGTTTTTCCCCAAAAGATAAGGAACGATTATTGTCTATCAAAATGCAAGTCTAAAATAAGGAGGAAAAGGAGGGTGCCTTTGCTTGACATGAGATCCAAACCTTCCTGTATGGTACAAATGAGTGTCCTCTAATTTCACTCATGTTCCAGAATATCATCCTTAGAGGAAAACCTGGAATACGTGCATCAAATCAATTCATGCTTCAAACAGAAAAGGAGAGATCTGGAGAATGAGGTAGCAGGGCTTCGTCATCAGGCAGGAGACCAAGTGCTGACCAGAACGTGGGTCCCCACCTTTGTCCACTCCATGACCTTGGAAAGTGTACTGGATGCAGGATATTATTGGGGATCCTAAGGGGTTCTTTATTTGTGCTACTAGGGTAGAACCCAGGGCCTCACACATGCTAGGCAAGTTCTCTACACTGAGCTACACCCGGGGCCCTGGTGGGTTACTTTTTGAGATGAGGACAGAGGGTATTTGTCTTAGTTACTTTTCTCATTGCTGAGACAAAATACCTAACACCCAAAATTAAAGGAGGAAAGGTTTATTTAGCTCACAGTTTGTAGTGGTTTCAGTCCACAGTTGGACCCAAAGCAGAGTGGCATGGCAGAGGGGCATCACAGAGGAGAAACAGTTCATGGTGAAGCAGGGCAGGCAGAGGGCAGAAGTAGTAAGCCAATGAAAAGTCTCTTTCTGTCCTGTATGTCTTATCCAGGCTACCCACTCTTAGGGCGGGTAGCACACAAACCCTTAATCCTAGGTTCATGTCCTTGATCCCAGAACTATGCCAAATCAATCGGTGGACCATTATAGTAATCACATACCCCTGAATCCCAGTATCACACGCTCTAGATCCAGCCACCTCTGAAAAAGCCCCACCCATGAGTGCAGGAGGCCCTGGGAGACATCTAGACACAAGCCGTAACAGTATTATTGAGAGATTTAATTGCCAAAGACCAGAAAGCACTGTCTAAAATACATGGTTGCACATCTCGCCTGGGTTGGAAGGGCAAGACCACAGCTGTGACGGAGAAGGGGAAGGACAACAGCCTGGACCATCAGTTGTAGAGCCACATGGTATAGACTCAAATCCTGTCTCTCCTGGATCAACCATATGAATAGTGAGGCAAATTAATGTAACTACGTCCTAGAACTAACTGCAGTGAGGTCTGGGTGAGTGAGTACTTGCAAAATCCTTCAGGTCTATTAAATCAAAGCAATAGTGATGAGAACATCTATGTGCAAAACAGAACTGGGGGTCTATGCAAAGGCACAGGTGTTGGTTTCCAGAATACCACGGACCCAAGACGGGCAAATGGTGAGATGTGTGTGCAGCTGTGGAGCAGAGAGGGGTTTCTACGGCACTTCCTGTCAGAAGTTCCCCTGAATGCGGTTGTGGCAGATGGCTGAAAACAACCAAAAGAAACAGGAGTAAGAACCCAGTCCCAGAGGGAGACAACACCGGCCGGCAGTGGTGGCTGGGAGTCTGGACGGAGACAAGGATGAGTAGGCAAAGCTCGTGAGATGACAAGGCACAGGATAGTTGCACAGCTCTGTGTAATGCTGTACTGGTAGACACGTGTCAGCAAGCCTTTGTCAGACCCACAAAACGCACAACTCGAAGGGCAAACCCTGATGTGAGCCGTGGGTTTAGTTAACAGTCATGGGTCACTGTGGGCTCGACTGTAACAAACGGACTCTCTCAAAGCAAGATGCTAAGAGGGAGCACTGGGCAGAGGAAGGGGACTCTGTACTTTCCACTCCATTTCTCCTTCTTATTCTTGTTTATTCTTCTTTTTTTTAGACTACTTTATTATGATTATAATTAACACATATCAACTGTACAAATTGATGAGATTGCCCGTGATATTTCCATATATGTGTACACTGTACACAGATCAGTCCCACCTGTCACTCTTCTACCCTGCTCTGCTCCCCCCGTTCTACTTCTCCACCTTGCCAGTCTCCCCCAGTCTCTCTTTTACTTTCAGGCCACCTGTTTTCCACCCTACTTTCCACACATGTAGTCCTTTCTACATGCTTTTCTACGTCTGACTTCCTTCACTTAGTGTCCTCCTGTATCATCCACATTATGCCAATGACAGGATTTCATTCATTATTATGGCTGAATATTAGTCCACTGTGCATGGATGCACAACAGTCTTTATTCATTCATTTGCCAATGAACACTCCCAGTTATAATGGCTATTTTCAAAAGGACAAAAAGTAAATGCTGGCTGAGATGCAGAGAAACAGAAACTCATACACTATTGGGAGGAATGTAGGAATGTAAATTAGCACAATCTTTATTAAAAATCTAATGGAGCTTCCTCAGAAAATTGGAACTCAATCCATTCATCCCAGTTCTGGATATGTAGCCAAAGAAATGGAATCAGAACATGGAAGAGACATCTTCATTTCCTTGTTTATTGTAGCACTATTCACCATAGCCGAGGCATGGACTCAACCATGGCGCCCACAGAGAAAATCTGTTCCTACAGTCCTCATTCTGGAAAAGAGCAGGGAGATGCCGGAATGGGTGTGGCCAAGAGTCAGGGTTGGATTGCACCTCGGCCCTGTCCCTTGGCCGCTGAGGTTGTCAGCCCGCTGCACCTCCTGTTCGCCACTCTGCCCCTTCCTGGAGCCACAGTGCAAGAAAATGCCAGCCCGTGTCAGTATGAGAATGCTGTTAAATCACTACTGTGGGAGGCAGTTAGGATCCCCTCTAGGACAGCAGTGTGCAGAAACACAGACTCACCCAGGGGTTTTCCCAGGTGGCCATAAACCTTGCACGGTCCCAGACAACACAAATTTACATCTCTAATCCTACTGTTTTTGAATTAGAGACCACAGGTATCCAACTGTGTCTTCAGAAACTCCTTCGATTATCTCACAGGCTTAAAGTTAGCATGCCAAAATGAAATTTCAACATGGATTCCCTTTCCGCCCCCAAGAGAAGACCAATTTCTTGACGAGTCGTGACTGTGTTTTTGCCCTGGTTTCCTAGGAATCGTAGGCACCAGAACAGATGCCTCCTCCTCCCTCACACCTCATGCCCAAGCCTAGACAACATTGGCTTCTGCAGTCCATTTTGCCTTCACCGCAGTTCACTCAGCTGAGCTCCATCATCTTCCGCCTGACACGGTCAGTGTGCTTCAGAACCAGCCCCTGCTTTCCATTCTGAGCCCCATTCATCTTTCCCAGATAGACTCTGTAGCATTTCACCTCTCACCCATGACTCCTCTCTGTGGCTTGCCTTGTGGGGCTGTACATGGAATATGAAACACTTGACTTCGTAAGGTCTTTTCTCTGGGTCTTTTGTTAGCATAGAACAGCCCCACAGCTACTTAAAGGTCTTAATTTCCCGTCTCTGCATCTATGAGGCCTTACTCTATGGTGAACCTTTTAGAGCTTTCAATGATGCAAACAGCCCACTACAGTTACTTAAAGGTCTTAATTTCCCGTCTCTGAGTCTATGAGGTCTTACTCTTCAAAAGATGCTCATAGGTCTTTTCCAATGAGCCCTCTCTCCAGTATCTCCAATCTTTCTGATCAGTAGTATTCTTTTCTTTTTCCAAACCACTTGCTGTAAATGGGAAATGGCTACCTGCCTGCTTCCTGACATTCTTCTGTGGTTATGGTGTGAAACGCTACCCCAAGAAGGTAGAACCAGGTATTGTGACATGGGTAGCAGCTTGCTTTCCAAGTGTCTGGCACCCAACAGGTGAAAAGAGGATATTTTAAAGAGAACAAATGACTGAATAAGTGGTTAGGTTGACTATTTTAAAGTAAATCTGAGAAATGTGAGCTGTTAGAAGTCACTCATTCCCTAAATATTTTTCCAGCCACCTTATTATGTCACAGCTCCTCATAATATTTAAGTATTTGTCTTTCATGGCATTATCTCAATGTATCTAGGTTACATAGGTACATTCTAGAAGAGAGAAGGTGGCTAAATCCTGAATTTTCAAGAATACCTCATTTGCATCTTATTAGGTATTTAAGAAAGGTCATATCATCTGATTTAAGGGAAGATGTTTTCATCTCCTCAAATGAGAACTGTTTCATTTAAATATTTAACATTCAAATACATTTTCCCAAAAAAATAGATCAAAGCATTTACAAATCAGATTAAAGGTTATTTGTGGAAAAGTACAAATGATATTTCCTCTCTGGTTGTGAGTGAGGGACAGAATGCTAAATTAATTTTCTGAATAGTAATTTCCTGCTCATTCCCAAAAAAAGAATATCGCTCTGAGGCTTCAGTATTGAGCAAAGAAATAAACCTGAGCAAGTGGCTGGGTCCACTGTGAGTTGCGTATTTTATGTCTTCTACATGCTTATCAAAGCCAAACTTTTGTCAAATAAATCAACATTAATATATAACTCGTGTGATGATGTTACATGTATGCATAGATACGTATGTCACATGTGCACAGAAGAACATATAAAATGTAACAGGAATTCTTTTTTCTGACCTTTAAAAACTTCATTTTTAATGAGTAAATGAAATTTATTTATCATGTACGATATATTTATAGATCATATATATCATGTATGATATGTTGTTTTAAAATATGTACGTATTGTGTGATGGTGAAACTAAACTAATTAATATACACATGACCTCACACACTTGTGGCGAGAAAATTAAATTCTACTCTTAGTGATTGTCAAGAATATAAGACATTGTTGTTAACAATAATCACCATGTTGTGCCACAGACCTGGTGAACTTATTATTTCTACTTTTGGAATTGAAACTGCATGCCCTAAACCCAAGCACTCCTAGAATTTCTTCTTCGTTAAACTGCATTTTTAGAATACTGTAAAAGAAATCAAGGAAGCCAACGGCCCGGGTCACATCAGCCGCCTGACATCAGAAAGCGTGGAAGCTTGGATCCAGCCCGCGTTGGCCAGGCTGGTTTACAGACCCGCTTCTCCCCCCAGGAAAATGTCTGGTTATCAACGATTCCCGCCTGTTTCTGCCTCCCAAGAAGCACACTGAAGACTCCCGCTGCTAAAGCCCAGATCTGTGCATATAAATCCCTCATCGGGCAGCCCAGTATCCCATGAATAGGCTACTTGGGATTGGCTCCAAGCAGTGGGAAGTCGATCCACGCAAGAGCGGTCCCTTGTCTGGTGACCTGAGGTCAGCGTTATTATCTCTGTCCGCGGCCAGGGGTGGGTTTGTTCCCAGCACGTGCGCTGTGAGTCTTTGATTGCTAACAAGCTGGCTGCATCCCAGCGCCCCGGGTGGGGTGAGGGGTTGGCCAGGAAGGCTCATCTCCTGTCCCCGCAGAAAGCACTGAGAACTAGATGCCCTCCGGCCTCGTCGCTCTACGGACAAATCAGGGGTTCCCAGACCTGTTAATGTGTTACCTGGGCTGTTGTAACTGAACCCCAGGGAGGGCCTGATGGTAACAGAAAAGCTCACTCATCAGAACCCCTCAGATCTACCCACACCCATGCTCCAGCAAGACAACAGAGTGAACAGACAACAAGAGGGAACAGGCATTTTCTTAACAACTCTACCAACGTAACAGAGCCAGCAAAGAAATTAAAATTTATGGAGTTAGCACAGAACTAAATAAATATCATTTCATACTGAGCCCCAAGGTACTCCTGAGCTTCACGTACACAATTTATAGCTACCAAAATAACTGAGAAAAGACTATTTTTTATGTGATGCCTGTTACTTTAGAAGTCTTTTGGGCTCAAAGCATAAAGGTGATATAACATGATTTTTAAAATAAAATCTATATTTTAAAATCAGTATTGGGCTACCATCAAATCATCATTTGGCATTAATTTGGAAAATAATACTCAATGCTTTATGTATGGCTAGGCTAACAGCCATTCGTTTACTGTGCTTTTTTAAATGGTAGGTAAAACTAAAATTGGGCCGTTTTGCCTAATTACTGGTTGCCTTGGGAATGATGCTTTTGTTCTTTTTCCTCAGTGACAGGAATCTTTATAGAACTTGGGGTGGCTTCAGAAACACAGAGAACAAGGCAACCTGGCAGCTTTACCACTTCCTGTTTGCCATAATATAACTTCCATCAGAAAGGTAAGTCTCTTGCATGAAGGGTCAGATGGCTTTTCCAAATGCTGTGCAAAAAGACGCCCTAGTTCGGACAGACAGAACTCAGGACAGCCTGATAGACAGGCCCTGGAGGCTCAGGGTTACATCTGGCAACGGAAAGGTTGTTTTGCAGGAAACTCCCCTGCAGCACACACACCCTCACCTGCCTCCAACCACCTTCGCTATGCTGGATTTTGAGAGTCTGAAGAAGTGGAGAGGGAGTTTTGTTAAGCCTTCAAGCGTGAAATAAAGTTAATTTGGATTTCACAACAATCCTGTTGGTATCCCCAAATTATGATGGAGAGGGTGCCGGGTGCTTAATTCGTTTTCCCTGTTGAGTTGTGAGCATGGTGTGAAATGCAAAGACCAAATGTTCAGAAGCGTGGGGCGATGAACTGGCAGGGATGTGTTCGGTATGGAGAGGGCTGTGGAGGTTGGAATGAGCCTGACATTTCCAGCAGGCTCAAAACAAGCCTTTCCCACCTCACTGAGCTGTGCTTCCAAATTCTCCTGGTACCTCTCAGCTCCCCAGGTGTCAAGCAGCCCGGCCTCACATTCCAAAGCCAACACTAAAGGGAACTTCACAAGACTCTGAGAAGGAGCCCATAAACCAATCCATAATCCCGTGGAGGGAACCTTTTGGCGTGTTTCTTTGTAATGAGAAACTCATGGTCCAGATTTAACATGGGAAGAATCTATGAAACCTTTTTAGCTTCATATGATAGAAAAATCAGAAACAGAATCAGCTGGCAAATCTGTTCTACGATTGCAGAAAACATTTTTCTAAGCATCCCCTAAATTATATGTCCCCCCAAGAAAGTATTTCTGGTTTTCTAGTTTGTGTGTTTGTTTTTTTTTTTAGATGTGCTGTGCTGTTTGTTTTCCTGTTTCTGTTAGCATTTCTGTGATCCCGTTAAGTCAGGCTTACAAAATCAACACGTTTCATGAATAAAACCAGAATCTTTTTTTCCTTAAAAGAATCAAAGTATCGGGGCTGGGGATTTAGCTCAGTGATTAGAGTGCTTGCCTTGCAAGCACAAGGACCTGAGTTCGATCCCCAGCACCACAAAAAAAAAAAAAAAAAAAAAAAAAAAAAAAAAAAAAAAAAAAAAAAAAGAATCAAAGTATCAATCAAATTCTGTGCTTGTCTACTCCTTAGGGATTTTGTTTGTTTTGTGGTAATAGGGATGGAACCTCAAGCATGCCAGGCAGGAGCCCTAGCCCTTGAGCCACCACTCCAGCCCTTATTTACTCCTTAGAGTTGTGACTCTAAAGCCACACAAATGGTCCAAATATTAATAATGGAACTGAGGAGTTCCTAGTGCAAAGCACATGCCCCATCTATGTGACGTTTGTGTTTCACACCTGGAAATCCCTATCTCACCTCTAAAATGTGGGGGAGCCCAGAAACCACAGAGAAATTCCAAATGGATCTTCTCAGGCAAACTTTAACATTCATATATGTTACCACCCCGTCAGGCTCCGTCTGTCCTCCCTCTGTCTTTGTGTCTGCTCTTCCTTGTAATGCAGTGAACAACATGGAGCCCGGGATCAAATCCTCACTGTGTGAGATCTTTTTAACTAAAGAGTCATTCTTCCCAAATATGATGGGAAGGGCACGTGTGAGCATGTAGAAACTGAATGCTCGGGCTACTATGCATCCTAAGAAATGAGCTTTACAGAAATCTACTGCCATTAATTTGGCAGCCTTCAACAAGCACAGATTTCTGAGAGAGAGAGAGAGAGAGAGAGAGAGAGAGAGAGAGGAGACAGAGAGAAAGAGAGGGATCCAAGTATTTTGTAACATAATGCATTACATATTTCCATAATCATCATTTTAGGCCAGATCATGCGGTCATAAGTAAACTGATGATACACTGCCGCAAACTCTCTGTGTGGCAAATCCGCATCTCAAGACACTTCCTCAAATTCTCTACTCTCCTTCTAGTCTCTGAGAAAGGCGTGCTAACCATTTCATCTGCGATCCCTTCTCCTGTGTTAGCGCTCAAAGAAAGTCCACCCAGCTCCAGAATAAAGCTTTGGGGGGAAAACAACAGCAGCAGGTTCCAAAAGCAGAGAGTAGAAGAGGTAGGAACCTTGGCCCCTGGCAGGACAGAATCATGAAGGTGCTTATCTGTAAGCCACTCATGTCATTGGTCTCTAAAACTAAATGCTTCTACCTCAAAAATCCAGATGAGAAATAGTTAAGAGGAATCTTTCCTGGAACGTCCTAACATGCCTTGCTTTTGTGAGAAAAATGCATTTTTCACTGGTGTGTTTCTTTATTTAATATAAAGCCCAAGTCACCTTTAGTTTATAGGGTCACCAAATTACTGAGTTTTGAGTAAAACTGAGTATTGAGC
>PVJO010017900.1:0-38071 GCA_004026905.1 Hystrix cristata | reverse complement strand
CATAAAAAAGGATAAACTTGACACATTTGTAGGTAAATGGATGTACCTTGAGAACATACTCTTAAGTGAAATAAATCAGACACTCATGAGTACACATCAAATTGTTTCTCTGACATGAGAAACCGTAAGTGTAAATAAGGAAAAAGAAGTATAATAGATATTTGGTAAAAGAAAGATGATATCTAAAGGAGATACAGGGTGAGGTTTATAACTGGACAAACCTTCCATGTGTTCATGTTCCCCGCTGAGTCCTAATTACCCCAGACTTACAGGTTTGGGGGAAGAAGATCTTAGAATGAAGACACTGTATTGGTCACATTTCCCACTTGTGGGACAAAATACCTAATACCCGCGATTTAACAGAGAGGTCTCAATTGGTTCATGATTTCAGAGGACGAGGTCCGTGATAAGCTGACTCCAAAGCTAGAACATCAGTTCATAAGATAGTCAGTTTTCAATCTGACAATCCAGCTTCACTGTCATAGTTCCTTCTTTTTTAACATTGGGATTGAGCTCAGGACCTTTGCACTGACCTACAAACCCACGTTTTTTTGCTATATCACTAAGTTGCCTGGACTTGAACTTGGAATCTTTCCTCAGCCTCCCAGAGTGCAGTGATTACAGGTTTGGGCCACCACACTTGGCTAAACTATCATTTTTATCACATCATATCAAAGATGGCTATGCTCTACATGATTTATCACCGTTAATAACTTTGATCCTCTGGCTCAGGGAGTATTTCTCAGGTTTCTGTAAAGGAAAGGTATTTTCTTCCACCCTCCTTTCTATATTTTTCTATCTGGAAAGAGGTCCTATGTGTAGTTTACATTTAAGAATGAGGAATTATGCTCCCTTCCTTGAGAGAAGCATATGTATGTATATTATTTGGAATTCTTTCCCAGGGAAATTTTTGTGTTGTTCATATTTATTATGTTTATTCAACATTTTATTTATATCAGGTAGGTTCACATATATTTATTATCTGAAATACAATAAATACATCTTTTTATTTGTTGTGATCATACTCATTATCTAAAATTTCACTCAATATTTTCTCTTCCAACATTCAAATTGAACAGTTTTAGAGGAAATTTCTCATATTCACTGATATGAAATGATGTTAGCATATACTATCAAATATATAAAAGAGGATTTAATTAATCTTTTTTAGCTGTTTTACTTCAACTTAGCCACAATTACATATGATTGTCTAATAAAAATTATTACATTTATTTTTATTCTCACAATTGTGATTGCAATTCTTAAGAGATAAATTGTTGTTAGAAATTTTAAGTAATGTATAAATAGACCAAAATTCCAGGCTTGAAAGACTAAAGCAACTTACTATCCTGCAAAGAGTAGTCTAAATACGAGTATCTGCCAAATATCTACTCTCATATACAATATTTGTAGCAGAAAATGTAAGTTGTCTGTTCACTGCGTGTTTACTGTTTCCTTCCTGTCACGGTATTCTTTGAGCTTTCAGATGAAAATGTTCAAAACCACAGGAGAAGTACCATAAACTGTCATGGTGAAATCCTAATGCTCCTGGCTCGTAACTCCTTTGACTTGAGTGTGTAACTCTGCTCTCTCCAATAAAATATAAGGAAAATTTTGATGGAATGCTTAAGGGAAAGGTTTTCTTCCCTAAAGGGAAAGGTTTTCTGCCGTAGAAAAGATAATTCCCTGAAGAAGAGGAAACCTTAGCATAAACATTACCTTTTTGGTCGTTGTTTTTATTAGGCTATTTTCCTGTGCATCCTGCCTGTGTAGCCATATGACACTATCAAAGACTTGTCTTGGGTCTCTGCACATTTTAATGGTCCTAATACCAATTAACTTGATATCCGCCGTACCGCTTTATTTCTATTCCTGACCTTAATATATCTCCATGAGACATACGAAACTCTACTCTACTAATTTAAAGTTTTGGTGTCATGGTCTTTATTCTACTGACTTTTCCTCCTTGGGGATGTGAAATATTTTTACTTGACAAATGGGAAGCGTTGTTTTTAAATATTTCTACACTATAGGTTATACCATCACTAAAATCATGTGTAATTTATAAGGTATCCATCCTGGAGACTTACTGTTTTTTTTTCTACTCTGTATTCAAATTTCAGGGGTGATTTCCAGGTAGATAATGTTGCCTTTAATTATGTAAGAAAAGTCAGGAGATTAATTTTGTTGTCCAAAAATAATGACTTCATACCACCCACTGACAAGGATGACTGCTTTTTCCTATATACTTTGTAAGTGTAGCAATAAATATAATTAATAACCTAAACACCACAGAACATGGTAAAATACACATATATGTGGAGTCCAGAAAAGACAGACTTTTTCTTCTTTATTGGGTATGACGATTTAAGAAGTTTAAAATAAACAGATAGTAATTGTTTTAACTCATCGTTCTTTTAAAAAAATTCTTCTTGGATTAACATAAAACACACTGATCTACCTTTAATGTCTTCACTGAATTCATGAAAATAATTTTGTATATACTTATAACCAGTCTGTGATGTATTTACATAAATATGTGATTAATTTCTAAATACACTTTTGGCTAATGGTCATAGCACCCTACCCAATGAGATGCAGTAGTATATATGTGTAGCATCCACTTTTCCCAATAGAAAAAAACAGCTTGATAATGTTGAACAATTTTTAAATAAAATATTAATGGGGAAAATATATTCTTATCACTTAGGTGTAGTTTAATCCATGTCTTTAAGATCAGGTAAACCACAAATTGCTTCAAGATTAGCAAGTAGGATTTAGGCTTCAACACAAAATTTGAGGAGATACAGATATTTACTTTAGACAATTAAGTAAATAAAAGTGCTGTTCTCATTTCCCATGACCTTTTAAGTGTACTTTCCAGAAATTTCCATCACAGTTTGACGGAAAAGAAGTAACTTCGATTTTAATATTTCTGTATCTTTTCGAATTTACCCTAAATTCTACTTCTTTCTGTCTCATGCTGTTCTATCTTATTTAGTCTTTATTTTGTATTTGGATAGTGCACTATTTTTTTTTTCTTTTTCTTGTTTTATGCTGATGTTACTTAGAGGGTAATTACTTTGGGTAATATCGACAATGATAATAATAGTTTTATTTATCAACATTATGTATACATTAAAGACTCTAAAGGATCAAAACATATTATGTTCCTTAATTTTATATCTTCTATAGAATTTGTCTTCTGAAAAGTAAACAAAGCCCAGCATCATGTTTCTTTTATATATTTGTGTTTTATTTAATCTAATTAATGTTCTTATGATTTCTAAAATGTGAAAGATAATAACATTTATGAGAAAATTCAAATTATGATAAAATACCATTTTGACTTCATAAGATGTATGTTGTGTTACAATTGTCTAGCTCTAAGTCAAAAAGTATGATACGTCATAAACATCATTTATGTATTAGTTCATTCTAGTTGTCTAACAATCTCTCACAATTTTTTGGCGGTTTAACAAAATACATATTCCTTTTCTTAGCCCAAATAAAGAATACAATTAGGAAGGCTATGGAAAAATTAAATAGTATCTTATGCTAATTTTTCAGTGTCACCTTCTCGTCAGCATTGGTCAGGTGCCTCTGATCCATTTATAGCCTGTAGCTGTGTGTAGCAGAGATTAATGGGTAAAATGTTTCCGTGAGCTACTACAGTTTCCTAATGTGCACATGTTCAAATATTGGAATTTTATCTGCAACATAATTCTTTTAAGACCAACACTGTGTTAGAAAGAATTGAAATCTTAAAATTGCTCGTCATGTTTGTTTTCAAAATTGTACAGAAGAGGTTGTGAGCAGACGATCTTTTATGTTTTTGAATTTAAGTCATCAGGAATTTTCAGGTATATTTGCACATAGAAAACGACTAATACATTTTATTCTACCTTTTCATTCTCAGAAAATAAACCAACGTATTCCTGAAATCATATTTTAAAACTGAACATTTTACTAAAGTATTCTCATTGCTGTAATAGTTTCAAAGACTTTACAAAGAAAATATTTAACCATGAACACCGCTTTCTTCAGTCTTACCTCATAGTACCAAAGTACGAAGTGCCATGTTGGAATTTGAAGCTAATTGAATAGCAATTTAAGTGACAGTTTCAGCAGTGAAAGAGAAAATGACCTAATCAATTCTCAAGTTTGATATTCTATTTTTAAATGATAAGAGACTAATGCATATCAGCGATGCAAAACACATTTTAACTGTACAAAACAGTCAGAAATGAAGACGATAAAACCATAGTAAACTCACTCTTTTCTCTTGTGAAATTTAAATAGCAAAAACATCTTAATGTTATATATGAAAATTCAATTTATTTCTCATTTCGTTACTTTGCTTTTGCTATAAAACCACAAACACATAGATACTTGTATAATAGAGTGAATTGAAATATTTATGAGTTTATGACAATTTTTAACTTTGTGAATACTTACTTTGAGAAATTCAATTTTAAAAGTAAGTTGGCACTCTTTTAAACTTACTTTATGAATATTATGTAAGGAAAAAAGCCTCTCCTAGCTAATACTTGTATCAGTCATCCTAAAGAGGATGAAAATCATATTTGCCCATCAGGAGTCAGTCTGTACTTTCTCTCATTAATTATATTTTCTATTTAAAATTGAAGAGTTCTTAATTTTCTATAGTGTCTATTCAAAGAGAGTTTAGTTATGAGGTAATCAATAATTATAATTCAGGACTCAGTACCTTAAGATTTTTATTCTGTTTGCAGTATTCTTTATAGAGTTATTTTTCTTTATACATAACACAGAAAATTATCTATTTAAATGAGTGCAAAATATATTAAGCCATAATCTGACCAGGTCACGCACTGACTCTGGTCCAGTCTTGTTTGATGTGTGACCCTACATATTCCCCAGTGCTTGCCCTGGCCAGGGAAGAGACTCTTACAGTCATCTTGGATGTTTGTGATTTTCAGCTCTGCTGGCAGTTGTGAGTTATCAGGGAAAGTCTAGAACCATTACATCGAATCACCAAAAGCACCCTGATGTCTTTGAGGGTTCAATTCGTCCTAGATTCCCTAGGGTTTATTTGAGGAAGGTGACGTTATTTCAATTGAACTAGGTAATTGGTATTTTATTTAAACACGATAAAAATGTTTAAAAAATGAATCTAAAAATATGCTTACATTACTAATATTTGCTGCAGTTGATTAATTTTTAATTAAATCAAAATAAAATACAATTGTTTCAACTAAGAACGAGTCTCAATACAGTGTGTGATGAAAGTAGCTGAGAGAAGCTATTTTTTCTGTTTATGACATAGACCCTTAATGATGCAGAAATGAGCTTTTAAATAACTTATTTTAATTGCTCACAATTCCTTCTGTTACTTTTTAAAATGTTTACAATTTCCTTTAAAAATGACCGTGAATTAACTAGTTAATATTTTACTGCCCACAATCCTTATTGCGTGCATTTTACTTTTTAGCATATTAAATGACTCCAGTGATTATTTTGTCAGGAATATATATTGTCTTCAGTTGTTTCCCAAGGCACATAAGGAAATAGTTGTACTATTTAACAAAGCAAATACATATGATTTAAGTAGTCACTAGAATAAAATTTACAAGGATGGACACTTTCTACTATTTTAAGCAGTTACTTTGGGTGAAGTTAATCATAGAAGGTGTAATGTTTACTGTTACCGACTTTGTTCTCTGTGAGTATTGGCTCCCTGCAGATCCTGGCAACTACTCAAAATGGAGGACTGTGGCTATTGATTTCAGACATTTTCTCAAAATAGCCGAAGTGCACACCTGTGTTACCACACCAATGACCGTTTTATAAATGAATTTATCATTTGATTTGTCCCAGATTGAAATGCAAACACACACACACACACACACACACACACACACACACACACACACACTTGATTCACATGAGGATAAAAGTTTTACAATCTATTGTATAAAAACAACCTAGGATGATTTTGATATTATCAGATAATCTAAACTTTTATTCAGAGAAACAAATTGCAACATATCTCATCATCTTTCAAAACAAAACAAAAGCATTCAAAAAGCATTGATATGACATATATATATATAAAAGTACCCAACACTGATTAACTCTTACCTGCAGTTTTTCTCTTACTGACCAGAACTTGGGAAATTATTATCATCTGTACTGCCCATTCCCATATGCTTTTATTTGTAAGAAAAGCCTTATATTTTTATGATGTCATTGTTAACCAGCCTATCCTATTGCTTATAACAATTACAATTAAAACTAAAGCTAATTATGATTTACAACCTAAAATTGTCAATCTAAGTAATTCCCTTCTTACTTAAGTTGTTAAACTTCACATTAAATACAACTCTTGATATTTGGATTAAAAAAATTTAGAACATTACCCGGCCTTTGATTCGTAAATTCTAGGTTATAAATTTTGGAGTCACAAATTAAAATAAATAAATAAATAAATAAACCTTGAGCAGATTTCTTAAAATTTTGCCTCAGTCGTATCATCTTTAATACTGACTAAAAAATACCTACCCCATAGATGCTGGTGGAAGGAATTTAACAACGCTTTAGAAGTGCCACAACTGTACTTACCATGTATTATTCGCTCAACATATAAAATTAATTATAACAGTTGATTTTATAGGAAGTTCAAGGGCCAAGTTTAAAAAGGATGTAAGGAATAGAAATGAATCAGAAGTATAAAGAACCGTGTCTACGATCTAAGAAGGCGGAGCATTACAGCAGCGCTGTGTTTGTCTTGCCCCTTTGTGCTCCGCGCCTCGGTCCCTTGTGTTGCTTTGAGGACGATGATGCTGCGCGGACAACTTACCGGTCCAGTTAGAAAGTCCGACCGGCCGTCACACGCGGCATCCCTGCCCAGAGCCCTGACAGTGATTGTGCTTCTTCAGCGAGCAGAGCTTGCCCCCCAACGTCTGGGGCACCCGGCATCTCCTAGAGGGCCTGTTAATGTCATTTGCGCTTGGGGATTGCTTCCTCCTGGGCCAGCCATAGGAGACGGGAGACAGGAGAGAGCTAGGAGAAAAAATTCTCACTCTTTTCTTTTCACCAGTTTTTCTAAAATACGATACTTGCCTGTGTTCTTCTTGGCGATGATCTGTGTCGTTGAGACAGGCTGTTCTTGGTCAAAGTCTGCTGCCGAGCCGTTTTGCATCCAAGTTCCGCCTTCGGCTCCCCTCACGTTTTCCTTATTATTTCTAATTTTGCTTCCATGTGATTATCATCTGAAAATGGAGGCGCATCTGATAAAATTAGGAGATTCAGCTTCGGGATGGGGATGTGGCAGAGCACTTGTGTAAGTCTCCGGATTCTGGGTTCATTTCTCAGTATAGAGAGAGAGAGAGGGAAAAGGAGACAGAAGGAGAGGGAAGGAGAGGGGAGAGGGAAGAGAGAAATCAAAAATAATTATGAAATAATTATATTCACGAGCTTTGTGATCCTAACCTGTTTATTTCATTGCTAAAACCATTGAAAAATGTAAAAAGAAAAAAGAAAGAAGGAAAAAAATGTACACATTCCTGGATGAGAAGATCGCAGGACAGTCATATTACTAGCAACTGGAGTGTCAGTGTTTATCATTACCATTGGATTAAGGCCAAAAAATCCTACATAATTACGCTTTATCTTCTTATATGAGACAGAGTTGTTTGTGGCCTTTAGCAGTGTTTTCTGTTTGTTGCCTGGCTTGCTTTTCATGGAACAAGGAATTTTGTAGTAATATGTAGTAAAATCATTGAATGTGTTAAAGATGGTTTACCTACCTCAGTGTAGCAAATAACACACTTTGAGATTATAAAAACCTTCTGACTCAAACTGTGTTTTGAATATTTGATTCAGAGAAAGGAAAGAGGAAATGTTAATGATATATTTACCACTACCTTCTTCTTGAAAAGCAACTGAGGACTAAGTGGTCCTCAGAATTCCTTTTGGGAACTAGCCCCTCAAATGCTGCTTTGATTGTAACAGAAGAAAAAAAAAAGTTTTGCTTCAGTCCACTACAAGCATTGACTACAGTCCCTAGATATATCTTGATAAGCATCTCCAAATTTAGGTTGACAGGTATTTAAAACTGCTTTGGGGCCATTTACTGAAGAACATGTTTTGGGAAAATATCTTATGCAGTCCATATATTCAGTTTATGACTACATAGTTCCATATTCCGACTCTCTGAGCAAAGTGAATTAAAATATTTAAGCTACTTTACATTTCCATCTCATCTACCAGGTGTTCAGGCAACCTGCAGGAGCTTGAGGACTCTATTTGTATGTATGATAAAGTTTAAATATTGTACAGCTGCAGATATGGTTATTTTCTTCTCTCACATTCGACTAGGTTTCTAGCCTGTTCCTAAGTGGTGTAATTGCATCAGGCATAAAGGGTTGTAAGGAAAAGAACATTGAAGGAATTCTGTGTATTTATAAATGTAAAACAGATGTGCAGTAAATATTGTGAGCTTTGAATCAGTGAGACAATGTATGAATACAAAAGAATGAAAAAGTGATATAATTTGCCGGTGTTTTTCACTAAATATCTCCTCACTCATGGAGAAGCTGCAGCTTCCTTACAGGCTTTAGTGAATAGATTTCCACATTTTTTCCTATTACCGTACTCCTGGGCAGCAACAAATCTGCACACTATAAACATGACAAGAATTTAGAAAATAGGAGACAAACACATTTTTCAAAATTTCAGTTATTTAAACGAATTTTAAGACCCAAAGTAAAAATAGGAAAGTATTCATTGGCTTTTGTCAAATTGAGAACGTTTTCCTCACAGCGTTAGTGCCTCTCTGGGGACCAAGGGCACGAGTGGCTCAGCTGGAACTCTTGTCTGATGTGCTCAAACATGTTTTGTCCCATGCCCGGAGTAGTTGGATGCTTTCTACTGTAATTCAAACATCAAAGTCGGAGAATGCCAAGTACTCCACATAGAACACACACTCCTTCTAATGACCCAGCGTTCTATTCATTTTATTCATATATAACATTACTTAGGTCAAATGAGAGTCCCAAGGAGGGAAAAGAATGAGACTCTCCCTCTCAGCTGGAATTGTGCCAAAGTTTTTGCATTACCTGGATCTCAGCATTCCTGTGTGTCAAAGACTTTCAACAGTTTTCCCGCTTTGGAATCATTCATGATTGTACACTGACGTCAGGGCTGTCCCCCGGAGAGAGGAGTAAGAATTTGTCTCTGTACTTCGCGCTTCTGAACGTCGGGAGGACTAATACTTGAGGACATTGCAAATGACTCTTCGAGCAGTTTTTCTCTGCTGTGAACTCTGTATTCAGTCTTCTGAGACTTTTTCTCTTGGAAGAAATAACTGATACTTTTATGAGTAGACTTCTGAAATTTTTTTCTCACTGCACATGTTTGTACCGATGCTTCTTTCAAATTTAAAATGGCACTGTCTTGGTAAAAGCTGTTGTTATTTTTGCCAATACAATTCTCTAAAAAACTCGTGGAACTCCTCAGAAACTAGTGGGATTCAAGTCCTAACATAAAGACATCTGCGAATCATTTTATGATATGATCCTTTTCTGGCTTAGAGTAAAAAGTAAATTATTGTGGACTGTGACTTTAAATATTTTTAAAGGATTTTTGTTGTTTATTTATAATATGTGTATCCTTTCAATTTTTTGTAAGCTTAATAAAGAGTTGTCCAGCAAATATGTTTATGCAATTTTAACATAAGTCTAATTCTTATTTTGAGAGCCTGTTGCCATCTAGAGGATTTGAAAATAAGAAAGATCTCTCTTTATAAAAATATATGAATTCCTTTTTCTTTTTTTTTAAATTTTTTTATTATTTTTTACCAAGAACATGTATTGGTACATTGCATACATAATGATCATAATCAACATGGTTATTTTGTACCTGTACATGATACATCTTGGTTTCCCCCCTTCTTCCCCCCTTCCCCTCCCCTCCCTTCCATTCACCCACCCCTCCCTATTTGCAATAAGTGTAGCTACACTTTACCATTTTTTCCCAAATTCCCTTAATTCTTGCTTTTGTGGGCAGCTTGCTCTGTTTCCTGGCAGAGTGTCTGATTTCTGTCATATAAAGTCCCACCCACCAATGCTGAAGTGTTCTACAGATGCAGGAAAACCTGCGCTGGTGCCATGGACAAGATCCCTGTGACTGTGTGTATCGCGGTAGGGTGGGAAACCTGAAGGGGCCTGTCTTCCCCAAGGCTGCCAGGAGTCACCGGATCAGGAACCTAGACACTAGGGGAATTCACACTCCAAGGAGATGCTGACTAGTGAGATATTGCATTCAAGAAGGATCCAGAAGTTAAAAGGATTGTCCTGCCTCCCACCAGCCGAACCTGTGGAGATGCGGGGCTTCTACGTGGTTTCACGGGCAATTTTCCAAAACGGCTTAAGAAGAGCAGTGTGTGGTTACACTGTGGCCAGCTGTCTATTATGACTTCTTACTCCTAACATCTTCCCTTTTCTGCTCCAGTCTCTTCCCTCTCACTCTTAACTCTTTACTTATTACCTGAAACTAACAAAGGAAGACAATCAGAATATGGGTATATTCCTTCAAGAAAGCTGGTTTGGAGTAAAACACTCTGTTAAAATTAAAAAGCACTGATTTTTATTTTAAAAGGCAGAGCTATTTTCTTACAGTCACATCTCTCTATATATACATGTATACATATATATGAATATGTGTACATATTTGTATTCATACAGTATTTTATGTATATATTTTAAGCAGCTTTTCTAGTATTCAGGTACATTTTTAATGATAATTTTGGAATAACTTGTGTAAGGGACAATATGAGAAATCATTTCCAGTATAGATACAAAACTGTACAATGTAACCTTGAGAGTTTATCTGTGATCATGTCTCTATGTGTAACCTGTAGGGAAGTTGTCCATCCTAATCTGTTTCCTCTTTTTGTGCCTAATGATGTGTCTGTCACTGAGTAGAGACAGCACTTTAAATCAATAAATGAAGCCTTTTGGAGGGTTGGGGTCATATCTATGATTCTGGTTTTCATTCACTGATTATTCCCATTGATCCCATATTTATTTGTTTTGGAAAGTCAAAACAAATCATCTACCAGTAATTCTGCATTTTGTGTTTAATTCATTTACATCAAGGTAGATAGTGAAAAATTACTACATAAGCTAATCATCACCATTTAATATTTTTAGAATATTGCTTTCAGAAATTTTAGTATTATTGACTTCCACATAATTAGTCTTTCTTTGCTGTGTGATACAATACTCAAGTGTGTTGCTTTTTTTAAAAAATTTTGTCCCTTTTTTAAGTCTGTCCCTTGACTTCTATTCAACTTAAAGTATGCGACATTTTTGCAAATTAGTTCAGTAAAATATTGGAGGCTTATTAGCTGTGCATAACAATATTCAGATCTTTCTCAAAGTCAAAGTCAGTATAACAGGGATAAATCCAAATACACTTAACGAAAAGGACGTTTTTAATTAACTGTTTGACAATGAATGATGATAAAACAACATCCATTTTGACTTCTCTGGACAACATTCTGGCGCTGCTCTGCTTCCAATCTGGAAATCTTGTCATTTGATACAGGAAGTCAATTGCTTTATTGAATTTATGTCATTTCACCAAAAAGAGATAACTGTAAATTACAGAGTAAAAGTAGGAAAAAGCAGAGTACTTATGCTAAATTTTAGTGGTAATATAACTTTATTTAGAGGTTGAAAGTTCATTTTTAAAAGGAATGTTATTAAGTTTCATTCTTTAAATCTTTTATTTTAGCAAATAAGTTGAATCGTTGTAGGCAAATACATACTCAAGTATTCAAATTAATATACTTCATTAAGTCAATCTTCAGAAAATCATTTTTAACACATGAAATCTTTCATTTAAACTTCAGATAACTTTTAAAGCACATGAAAATCTCTCCAGAGGTATTTACATTTAAATGCAAATCATTTATTAAAGGAAATTATGAGACTATCTACATATGAATACATTATTTTCTTTAAATTTATCATAATGCTGTTTTTAATCATTTATAAAATGTTTGGCAATAAATTGATCACATATATTCATGATATATTATGATCACATATATTAATGGTGTTGGGTTTGGTCTTCCAACACCATTAAAACAAAAGCAGTGGGATTTTTTTGGGGGGTGTTACTGAGGATAGAAGTCAGGGCCTTGCACTTGCTAGGCAAGCAGTCTACCACTTGACTAAATCCCCAACCCAAGCAGTGGGATTTTTAAGAAAAACTACTATGGCTTATGTTTAAATTGTACTCCAAAAGTCTTATGTGTGCAAATTTGGGGCTCTTATAAGGTGATTGGATCATAGGGACAGTACTCTCACCAGTGGATTAACCTAGTGATGAGTTCACTTCTAAATGTGTAGTTAGGAGGTGAGGCCTGGCAGGAAGAGCTGGTCCCTGGGGTGTGATCTGAATGGAAAAATTCTTGTCAACAGTCATTTTCATCTTTCTCTCTCTCTGCGTGCTGTCTGCCATGGATGAGCACCTGTCCTCTGCCAGGCTCTTCCACTGTGCCTTCTCAGCCTTAGTGACAACTAATCACCCATAGACTGAACCCACTGAAACTGTGAGTCAAAATAAACCTTTTCTCCTTTAAGTTGTGAGTGTGAGGTACTTTGTTCCTGTGATGTGAAAGTGACTAATATTGAAATCAAATTAAGGAATGACTAAATCCATAAAAACAACGCGAATGAAAAAGGAAAAAGGAGTAGACAGTACATGTCAACACAATTTGGGAAAGATGGAAATCAGCTAGAGCGCGGTAATCTTCTCAGCAGATTGTAAGCACCTACAAGTGAATGGGCTGAGGTCAGTCTTTCCAAAGAGAGATTCAAATTTGCTGCACTGGATTCCTAAATGGCACATAGAAACTTTATATCTACCAGGCTGGAGATAATATAGGACCCAGTAATGATGGTTAAATTTGCATGATTTAATAAAAGTGATTCCGTAGTCTGCTGAGAAAAACTAGTTCTTTTCTACCTTTTATTTCCTAGGCAAGGGGCAGGGAATTGGTATTTTCTGCAAAAAACAAGCACTAAACTCTGCATTCGGTGGGCATAACAGTCCATTAGTGAAGCACAAATTATTAAAGGAGATAACCAGAAAGGGGTGCACCCGTTGGCAGATTTACTTCTTCTTCTTTGTTTTCTATTTCTAGAAGACAGAGTCAGAGACACCACCTTTCTCCTTGTGGGAGACATTAAACAGCGCCTGTAAAATATACTCAGGTGCTTATATTTGGGGTAATAAGACTGTTAACCCTGAGGAACTCTGCCACATTACCCTGCTTTATTCTTTTCAAAATTTGTGTGAAAATCTGAGATTATTCTTCCTTACACGTTTGAGTATCGATCTGTTGGCTCTACCTCGATATGATCAGTGTTCCAGGAGTTCAGGTGTTCTGTCTGTCTCGTTCCTTTCAGTGATGTTGAATTAGCACCTAGCACGAGAAAGGTGCTGGCAAGTTACTGTGGATTTTCTCAGTGAATGAAAACTTTCTAGATGTGATTTGAGTGAAGAGAATGGGCTAGTTTTGTAAATATATGCTTAGACGAGATCACGAGTTTCAATACAGAAGAAAATGCAAAGTCCTGGACTATGATATTTCAGATGAAAATTTTGTGTGGCTATAGTACAGTGAATAAAATGGAAAATAACATGGAAAGGAGGAGAAAAGAAGTGAGCAAAGCCTTGGGTAGCAATTTCATTACACCAGAAATCTTCATGATTGGCATGAAGTAATTGCGTTACTACATTACTGGTACTTGCATTTTGTTCTTTGTGATGTGTGTGAACAATGCAGAAAATCATCTTCCCCTCCATTATTAGAAAGTAAACATTTTTTTTTCCGTGTAATCCTGACCTTTTGGCACCAAGGTGGTGAAGATATCTGCCATCCCACTTTTATAAAATCTCCTGGCATAGATAAATTGGCATTGCCAGACTACGATCATAATTTCATTAACATTTGAGGCAGGATTAATAACAGGCATGCTCTTCTCTCATGCTTAGTAGCAACATCAGATTTCAAGCTGGCAGAATTTCTTAAACACAATATTCAAGAGGTACTTGGCAAGAGGTACTTACCGCATTTGTTACAACAATGCAAAATCTATGTTTTAAGAGATGCCTGAAGGACAAATACACATGACACTTGCCTAAAAACATGGGCTTTAAAATTTTTTCCTTGTATTTCCTTGTAATTCTTAAGCGAGATAGTATGATTAAAAGACAAGCAGTTCTCAAGCCTGTAAAGGGGAATATATAGCCAATGAGCATCTTGACCGATACTTTCCTGTATTCTGCAGTCTGACTAATAGAAGTGGTGGTCATAATAAATAATATTGCTTTTTATGTACAGAACAGCTTGTGAATTCTGATAGTAGTAGACAAAGTAAATCTATGAAGCATATGGTAAATTTTACATAAAACTAAATATTCTATTCCAGTACAGAATGCCTCTCAGAGACACTACAAGCTCCATCATAAATGTGATATACAGCACACTGAACACTAAAGCAGAATCTACCCTGAAAGCAATAGGCATAATAGTTTCATTTTGCTGGAGTCAAATATTAGGCATTCATAATGCACAATTTTGCAGACTCAGGTCCTGAAAAAGTTGACAAAGTATCTGGGAAACAAAAAAAAAGAAATTTACCTCAAGACCCACATCTAATGATTAAAGCTTTGACCTGAGAACTTTCTTGCCTTGGCAGGATAACATGAGAGTAACTGGCAGAAGTCTGAAGTGCACTATAATGAAAATAATATACCAGACGACATGCGTGTGATGCTTTGGTTTTCTATTTGGTCCATCTCTTAATATTTACACTGACATAAATCATTGTCCTAAGTGTAGATTTTCCCACTAGCATTTGATTATATTTTGTTTAGTTTTTGGAGTTTTGTGGAAATTTCAATTCTGGGAGTTTGACTTATAAAAATAGCTTCTCTCATATGAACTGATTCTAGAGAATAAGTCAAAGGAAAAAAGAATGTCCCCAGGGGCAGAATTTTCCACTTCCAATGATAAAGTTTTAATCTATCCAGTTCAGTATTAAAATGTTTCAGTATTCTTACACAGAATGTAATCTTTCAAGAATGTAATTCCACAGAGACAAAGATGGCTCATGTTAAAAAGTAAACTCTACTTAGATAAAATGGAAAATATTTCATGACAGCACAATATTCATTTATTTTATTTTATTTTTTTCATTTATTTACTTAATAAATATTAAACTCATAGAGTGGTTAAGAAACAAACTCTCAAGGATCTGAAACTAACAAAAGGAAAAATTGTTGAGGATCTTTTCAAATAATTTTAAAACACAAAGAAATAAAACATTAGTAAGAGAAATGCAAATGAACACGTGTATCATTTCAGTATTTACATACATTTTTTGAAGCAGAGAATGTGAGAAAGTTAATGAAAAATAGACAATAAATTAATAATTTAGTCAAAGATCCAGTCGTCAATAACTCTTGAAGACACATTTAGCAAATATACGAAGAAACTCTTATAAGACAAGCACAATTATCACCAGGAGAATTTCTATGTCTCACCTCTATTGACACGTTCACGGTATGTAGAGAATTATTGATTAGAGTTTCTCTCTCTTTCGTTCCTACACATCTGTATCTGTGTCAGTCAACTTCATAAGGTGAAATGAAATCTATTCCATCTTCACTGGCTTTTTATCTGCTGAATAAGGACTCGAAATTTTTATACTTTCTTTCCTATTTATCCTCAATTTCTCTGCTTCTTATGTATTTGGAAAACCAGTTCTTTCTAGAGTGCCTGCCTAGCAAGCACAAGGCCCTGAGTTTGATCGTTCGATCCCCAGCACCTCCCCAAAAAAAGACTTAGTCTTTGATATCAGTCAGACTAAATTTGAATTTTGCCTTTGTCTGCTGGGTTATTTGAAAACTGTTCTTTATGAAATCATCTCTCTTCTAAAAATCAAAAAATGCATAATAACTTTTTCATCTGTGAGAATTTAATTAATTTACTTGTCATATATCAAAGCGTTTTGATACATAGTTGATATTCAATAAATATTTCTTTCTTTTTTCCTCTTTTGCCTTATTTCCTCAGGCTAATCAAAGTTCCAAACTAAACTACAGTAAAAAAATTTAATTTGCATAAGGCCTCCAGGGTGATGCCTAATAGGCCTGAAGGTAAACCATTTTGCCTTTGGCTTCTCAGGCAAGTATCATTTTAGATGACTGACTTAGAAATATTAGAGTTATAAATAAAATTTCGAGGGAATGTCCATTAAATTAATGTGTATGTCTTAATTTAAGAAAGCTAATCAAATTGTGGGAAAAAAAAGCCACTGTTCAAATGTCTTTGATTTTGGGAGATATAATTTCAGTACAAAAAATTTAGCAAAATTACAAATATCCTTGAACTTTCCAATTGTAATTTTGTACAATAAAAGTTATATTTTCTTTCAATAATTTTGTAGTCTTCCCTATGTTTGGATATGGACATTTTATACTTTAATTTGATGTTTATTACTCATTTTCAAATGCTATATATTTATCGTATAATATAAGGAGCTTTCAGATTTAGTTATGTTTCAAATTCCTTTATTGAGTTTCTATTTCTTTGATTTCTGATTTTAGTTTCTTTCTTTTTTTTTTTTCGTCTTTCCATTTTTAACTTTTCCTTTGCTCTTTGGTCAAATTTATTAAGAGAAGTATTAAAGCCGTTCTTCTTTAAAAATATCCATCTACACTACATAATGATGTAATAAGATTTGTCCCAAAGAATAACAAACTGCTTATACCTCTTATGCCTGTATCTTTATGACAAGTTATTTCACAACTTGGAGGCCAAGCCTGTGGGAGACAGGTGCCTGTTCCATAAGAGCGACAAAATAGTGACGTCTTCTTCCTTCATGATTACATTATTAAGAGATGATTCCTAAGAAGATATTCCCTTGGGCTTACATCCATCAATAAGCTTTATTTATATTTTACAAAAATTCTGTATATTTTAGCGAATTAAAAACAAACTACAGTTACAATTTTCTAAAATAAATGCTCTAAGAAAAAGAAGTGGGATTGGAGTATCTCCTGCAAATCTCAACCAGGAAAATTAAGCCTCTTATTTTCAAATTGCATTTGCTTTAATTAATGAAAGAGTTTTTAGGCAGCAGACCCTCTTGAGATTTAGCTTTGCCAGGGGCCTTGCTTGTTGTCTCTCAACTCCAGTATTTTGGGCTTCGGGTAAAACATTAATTTCATTAGATCTAAGGAACAAAGGAGTATTGATTCAGTGGAAGTTCTGTCTTCCCAGCATTGCTAAATTAAACCAAGAAAAGGGCAATGTGAGACAGACAATAGCTTAATGGAACACATAAGAAAATTTTCCGAAAAGTTATCATTAAGAGATGTCTGGAGCTATATATTCGTCAGTCTTGCATGTCAGGAGAAGGGAAGAGCCTGATATTGGATTTTTATTTTCACGTACCAGACCATAGAGAATGGTGTGTAGCCAAAGGCTGGTCGGTGGATGTCACACATTGACAAACATTCCGTTTAAGTGCTGAGAGCCTGATGTAAACCAAATATGTCTCAGAATTTGATGGCTAAATATAAAATAAGGCTAGAAATGAAAAGGCAGATATGAAGCTTAATTAGGGAAAATCTAGACTTAAGAGCTGGTTGAAAATAATGGACATATCCCTGCAACACCAGATTTAAAATGTGGTGATTCCTCTTCTTTGTACCATTTGAGAGAGCTTATCATCATTTACTTTGCAAACATGATTCCCACCTTTGAATATCACAATTTGTCTTCACCACTTTTCTTCAGGTATTTCTGTTTCTTTTGGATTTTGACTCTTTTATAACCCTTGCTCCTAAATGTAAGTGTCATCTAAGTTAATTCTCGTGTGTGTGTGTGTGTGTGTGTGTGTGTGTGTGTGTGTGTGTGTTAGCCTTGGAAAACATGAGGTTTTTGACTGTTGGTGAATGACACACACTGGTTGCTCAAGAAAAAAAAAATGTCTAGGAAACAAAATATCTAAGTGATGGATATATTCTTATCTCATGTGAAGGAAGAAGTAGGGGTAGTTAGACTCAAAGGTCCCAAAGCTTGCTAACTGCGAATTCAAGTGAGTATGTTTCAGCAGAGTTTTCAAATGCCGCAGAAGAAGACATTCAACTGGGTCTCTAATGAACGAAGAGCAGACCTACCGTGGTTAGGGATTCAAATAATGCAAAAAGGTGAGGGGTGGGATTCCAGGTATCAGAGCATTTTGATTCCTAAACTGCAGGCATGTGACCTGTCATCTGACAAAGATGAGAGTGCTATTTAAATTATTCTGTATGGTCCCCAAATTCTATGAATCTGTAATTCTCAATAGCGAAATTATTTAAATACCTTATATAGGTTTGATTTATCCCCTATATTGTGTGGACTCTGAATATGATTCTGCCCAACTATGCGAACTCGGTAAGCACTTAAAATTAGTCTACAGATGTAAAAAAATTTTAATGATTCAACACCTGATTTCAACATCTCTGTGAATCAAAGTCACACATTTAAATGTAGTATCATTCTCCTTTCCTCGCGGCACATGTCCCTAAAAATCTGCATCATGATTGCCACACATCATGAATATACAATCAGCATGTACTAGTGTCAAGAGTTACTAAAGAATTCTGTTTTTAACATATGCGTGCGCATGTTTGTGTGGTCCTGGGGATTGAATCCAGGCCTCACATGCATAGTCCTTGCTTTTAATTTTTGAATTGACCCTAATGTATACATATTATACTGTAAGGCTAGTCTCTTTTTCTCTTTTAAACATAATATGATCAATAAATGATCACAGGGTTAGCTCACCTGTTTGCATGCTTTTTGTTTGATCTATTTGTTGTTTTGTTCTTATCTATATTTTTGTTTACCTTTCTGCAGTTTTTGAATTTCAGATTACCGAAGTTTATTTAGGAACTGATAGATGTCAAGTCACTATATAGATAAGGTCCTCTATCTTTCTGAGAAGATTGCCTATGGCCTTAGCACAAAACAAAACACAAAAATACAACAGTGGAAGGTCTTTTGTGTCCCAGAAATGGTAGTCAGCACTAAAAGGAAATACCCTTAAGAAATTCTATAGAAAAATACAAACTCACACACGAACTCATTTTCTCCTACTGTACTCTCATAACACTGACACTTTGGACGTTAGATATATGGAGATTTTGCCCACTCATCAAGCAAGCAGTCAGTTCTGCAGCAGACACTAGAGGGTCGGCTTCCACTCCAGTTCAGTCCTGCCGCTCTCTGTCTAGCCATAACTTCAGATCTACAGGTGAGCGCTCGGTCTCACAAGACTGCCCATCTTCAGTGCCCATCCCAAGTCCTTGGTTATTTTACCTGCACTTTTGACCAACTAGCTATAAATTAGATTTCCACAAACCCTGTTTTGAGTTTGATTAATTTGCTAATCAGGCTCATGGGAATCAGAGATAAAGTTTAGTGACTTACAGAGTATTCCAAAGAATACTGATGAAGAACTGCCTGGGAAGTAGTACGGGGAAAGGTGCACATAACTGCCATACCCTTTCTGGGCATGACTTCCATGTGACCTTCTCTAGCTTTCTGAAGTTTGGAGTTTTATGTAACTTTCATTGCACAGATACTGCTAATAGACTGGTTGGAGAAACCCAGCAAGGCTTGTCCAATTTTTTCTTGGCCTGCCTGTATAGAGTCCTTCCCCCTAGATATGTGACAAGTCTCATTTAGAAACGGGGGTCTAGAAGAATATCTACTATCAGAAAAGTTCAGTCATCGAAAGACAAGAAAGATGTGGGTTTTAACCATCTGCCTTGGGAAAGAGAAATGCACTTTCCTTGGGATGCCTTGTAGAGACAGTTATGAAGCAGGAGCTATGGACCAAAAACAATATAAAATTCTATGTAGCATACACTCTGCATATCTTGTATAATATCACAGGAGTGCAGAAAATGCAAGATATTTTAGATTCACTTGTGGAGAAAAGTGGCTAAGGACTTGACCCAAGGAAGAGAGGAAATCATGATTTTTGTCCTGAGTATTTATATTGTCCTTGAGGTGATTTGGTTACAGCTGTACTATCCAGGGTCAAAACTAGTAAAATAAACATGTTAAGAAGGCATTGTTCTTATACATGTTTGATACTTATGTCACAGGATATTGACAATATGAGGAAAATGGATATTCAAATGGAAAACACTAGACAAAATGCTAAGTACATCTGTGTAACTACAGAGCATCATTGGTATTTGTTAAAGAAAAACTGCCAATATGTTTGCCATGTGAAGGTTTATAATAAATGTTTCTTGCATGGTTTTAGATTGTGCCTTTCTGTTTTTTACTCTCTGTTAAATAAGAGATTTAAATCGCTTTATGATCAACGTGCTCTGGGCCCTCACTCTCTCTTCCTGTTGGTAACCTGAATCACAGGCTTTTTGGGACTCTTAGCATTTAATCCTTTACTTTCTCACTGTGTGCCACCCCATTGAGCCACTCTGTTTCCCATTTTCAGAGTTTAATTATTCTTCTGATCAGCAGAAAGCATTGTAACATTCAATCTGCCTTAAGTCAGCATCAGTAATTCATTTATTCTTTCATAAATATTTATTTATTGCACTTCTTCTCCGCATCACTTCCTGTACTGAACAGTCAGAATACACATTGAACAAAGACTTGCATGATCCCTGTTCTTGCAAAGTTTGGAGTTCTTAAGGGAAGAAAATATTAAACAGGCAACATTCACGTGTGATAAATGTTAAGATGACATAAATATGAAGATCTTCATAAGATAAAACACCACGGAATTTATCTTGTTAAAGAGTAAAGGAACATCTCCTGAAAAAATAAATGTCTAACACGATATGTGATGTAAGTATTAAAAAGATGTAGAATACTGTGATAGATATAGGAAATCTATGATAATGCCTTCATGTGAGTGTTAGTTTAGTATACTTAAAGAATTGGAACAGAAGGATAAAACTTGATGCTAAAATAAATGAGAAGTTGTAAAATTATTAGAAAGTGATGTTATATAGTACTTCTATAGCATAAAGGGAGCCATTCAAAGTCATCAATTTAAAAAAAATAGACAATTTGTATGAAAAATCCATATATTTTTATCTCAATTGTGTGTTTTGCTCTACTTCTGTACTATATTTATATTTTTAAGTGCTGAGGGGATTTTGAGATCAGTATGTTCATAACTAAATGAAACATAGAGGTGTAGAAGTATGAAAATTTTCCTTTTGTTGTCTTCGAGTTAGGCAGACCTGATAATTCACAGTCATTTTGTGATGGCCTCTTCTTCATTCCCTCATTATCCTAATCCCAATCCTCCATAAATTTCCTCAAGAATATTTTGTCTAACCCATCTTCCTTCTTTGATTCTCATTACAATATGATTGATTTTGTAGCCCACATGCATATTATAAATTTAAGGCCTAAGGCTACTTTTTAATATTAAAAAAAATCTTGGTGGCCTTATAATTGGCTATAGAATAAATTAAAATATGGAAGCTGTTGAAGATACTTTTAATCTAGTCATATCTATTCAACATTATGCAAGTAATTAACGTTTTCTGTGTGCTAAGATTTGAATATTTCTCCATGATTTCGCCTTCACTTTCCCAACAACCTGAAATTCTCTTCTTATCTCACCTCTGCATGTCTAAATACTGCTTATCTTTTCAGACAGCACTCAAATGCTGCCTTATTCATGATTCTCAAAGCCAGCATATCACCACCTTCTAAAATTCAATTGGTAAGAGAAAGGAATAATTACCTTCAGAGCAAGAAATCGCTGAAAAGCATTAATATAGGTGTTAATCAGTGGAAAACGAAGATGCAAACAAAAAATCCAGAGTGCCTACTATGGGATGTACTTGCATTTCTTGTTGACTGCTGATTCATGATTGATCCCGAATCAAAGTATTATCTGAATAAATATTTAAACAGCTAATAAAAATCAAACTGATAAACACAAAAAGCATTAGGTCTGAATAGAACAAAATATTATACACATATAATTTTATTTTTTCTTAATTCTATTAAATATGAAAAAAATTGGAGAAATACATTTAACACTTAATAGCTGTAAAAATGAAAGTATGATGAAACAGAGAAATGAAGGAAACAGAATTTGGATGGAAAGGAAAACGTAATGGTGAGAATTCAGGGAGATTATTAAAAAAAAAAAGAGGGATAAAAAACAAACCACATAATCTGACCACAATGATATTTGATTCATTCTTGTTGGAAAACCTGAGTCACTGTTGTCAAGTTTCAAGCATTTAGTGGTGCCACAATGTCTTCAAGTTGATTCCCAGTCCAGTAAATCATTTATTTTGGCCAAGACAAAGTGATTTCCTGAATACAAACCTATTCATAGTTCTGGAAAATTATACATGTATTAGACACACACACACACAGAGAAGTGTATGCACATACACTCTTTTCTTTATTAAATCAAAACATTTATATTTTTCAAGCATGACTGAATCTTAAATATGCTAAAGTGGATAGCAGTAAATTCAGTTTTTGTTCTGATTATGATAAACCTGTTATTTAACTTTCTAAAAAGTAAATCACAATTACGAGAATAGCAGCAATAATGGTTTGAAATGTCTTTTTTTTTCCTTCTGTGGTTTGCCACATAAAGTCAATGAAAGTATCAAAATACGAAGTGGAAATGTCCAGAGGTAATCCATAAGTTTTAGATCACAGGCCATTTTGCAGAGCGTGATGAAATCTCACACAGTCTTGTTCTGTTCTCCTTAGAACAAGAAAGAATCATCCCTTTATCCTGTGCCTCCTTCGGTGTATGGAAGCTATGGCTCAGCCATGCAGCAGCATCTTCAGTGTCCATTGAGCACTGATTGGTTGGCGAGGTGTTGTGGTCCTCAAATGGCTTGTGTGGACCATTCCCTTCGCTTCATCTCATCTTGTAGGCATTCACATCATCACAAGAAGAAGGGTGAGCACAATACATTAAGATAGTTTGTGAGAGAGACCAAATTCACCCAGTTTTATTATAACATACTGTCTGTGCTTTCTTTCAGCCATCCACTGGGACCTTGGGACATGTCACTTGACGGGAGGGTTATTTTACTCTTATTTTTAAAAGATGTTCTTTTGGTCTATGAAGATTTTATGCTGTATTTAGTATACAGCAGATATATAAAATGGTATTATAACTTACATTATTCTATAAGAAAATCATATAAAATAATACTGAGATATTATCCCTGGAATAATGTTGGTAGTTAAATAGAGTAAAATTCCCCAACAAAATGGGAAAAATCTCTGGAGAGACTTTCAACCTCATAAATTTATTCTAAGGTCTTTGGGGGGTACTCACTAAATTTGAAGGCTGTTAGTGTTCAGAACACTTCAAAATTTTAAACATGAGAATTCTCAATGTCATCATGGCTAGTTAAAGGCTCATATAATCATGTTGTCAATCATCACTACAAATATGCATTTCAGAAGATGTCGATATCAGTGGCATTGTGGTGAGAATCAGCTCAATTTTCCTTTTGCACCTAGATATAAATGATAAGCTGTACAAATCTAGAAGTGAGAAGAAATCTCAAGGAGTTCCTCGTTGACAGTCTCTTGAACTACACTCCTCTTGGCAACAATTCAAGTTTAAAATATGCTGAATGTAAGCAAAATCAACAATCACGATACATTGCATTAGCATTTATAGTAGATTTTGGTATGCAAAATTGTTAATTAAAACATGTTAAAATAAATAAATGGCATAACATCCAAATCATATCATATTCGTGTGGGGGGTTGGTGTATGTGTGTACAGTGCTAGGGAGCAAAACAAAGGCATTGTAGATGCTAGGCAAGCACTCTCCTACTCACCTACACTAACCTTGTTTTATGTGAGAGGTAACTTCCCTAAAGTGTCATTTATTTATTTATGCCTATTTGTTAACATTCTCGTCACAAATTAGCACTGTGAGTTGTTTCACCGCAACTAATATATAAATTACAATATTTACAACAAGGAAAGTAAAAGCACAATCTTATAAATATATACGTGATATTGAAAATATTCTACTAATATTTATGTACATCTGTTACCAACCAGATACTGTGCTCTGTGAGGAGGAAAATTTAAACAATTAATTATAATACCCATATTTATTGATATAGATATATAAAGGTGGAATATGTGTAGGTATACATTTATCTATAGGAAAATATCTAAAACATGGCTAGGTTTTAGATATATGCTGAATTGTTGATAATTGTCAATATGATGGTCGTTTTAAATTTTTGTAATAACATGCCCCTACACACATAAATACATCACTCTAATTGGTAAATGAGGATTATACATGATTGCTTAATTTTAAATGGAAATGTGACTATAGGTAAGTCAGCACTCATTTAGATAAGTTTACACTACTATTTGATTTTTATTCACAGAAGAGTCCAAAAACTAACAATAAAATGATAAAAGTAAATTTAAATTATGGAATGGCTTGACCAGCATATATATTTACTTCTACTGTATCACTTTGAAAGAAAAGTTTTATACTTTTTAAATTTTATAACACTTTTAGATGTAGAGAAAATTTGTTAACATAATAAATATTTGCCCATATAATTCAAAGGCAATCATCCTCCATATTAGTCCATTATATGATGGGGTGCGCCTATCATGATTAATGAGGCAGTATCAATACATTATTAAGATTCATACTTTATTCAGATTTCTTGAGCCTTAACTACCATTTTTCTATTTCAAGATGTTACCCAGAATAATGTATTATATTTATTATTTGTGTACGTTTTCCTCACAATTAGACTGGATTATTTTGTTTTTGAGGAGGAGACTACCGAAGTACAGTATCATGCTCATCACATAATATTTAGAGCCCTTGTGATCACCATGAATACTACTACTTCACCTAGACCACACGACTGAGGAAATACTTCTGAAGTTTTTCCACTGTATATTTAGCGTTTTCTTTCACATTCTATGTTGCGCGGTTTGCAAAGAAATCATTAGGCACAGCTCAGATTAGAGAACAGAGAACTCTACTTCCTTTCCCTGAAAGGATTTACATAAATTACTTGACTTTTTCTGCACAGATGATTTGTCTCTTGTTGCTATGAAGGAGTTATTTCTTTTAGGTTTTTTAAATGGACTATATCTATGTCTATGTCCTAACTCTTGTTTGTACACCTACTGGTAAATATTTCTTCATGCAAACATTTGTGTCTATGGTGAGCTAAGCATGTATTCACATTAATATCTCTGTGACGGTTAGTAAGAATAAGTCTACTTGAATGAATTAAGAAAACACCTCGGGGCTCAGGAAACACAGTGCTGGGTTTCTCTGGGGATGACTGACTTGTGGCTCGCAAAACTGAGGAAGGAAAACACACCTGCAGTGTGGGCGGCACCAACCGATAGACTTATACCCTGGCTGTAATTACAAAAGAAAAAGGAGAATGAAGTGCAACACCTTGAAAGAGTCCTCATCTTTGCCATTGACTTGGTATGTCGGCCTTCAGTTTCTTCTGTCTACAGTGAGCTTGCACGTCTCTGATCCAGGCTGAAGGGTAACGGGTCACCTATCACCTCGACCCTTCTTCTTTGGCAGGCTCTGCCTTCTTGGGATAAAAACTGGATCTTCCCATCTCCAGGGCACAGGTAGGGCTAGCAGAGTCTTCTGCTTCTGTTCCTGTAATTCTACCTAATATAATTCTACCCTTGTATAATTATACGTATGTTTTCTATTGACTCAGGTCCTCTATAGGACAAATACAGTCTCCAACTGCAATTCTGATGGCTTTCTACCTGACTCTTTTCAGCCTATTCTCCTTGCTCATTTTAAACTTTCACTCTAAGAGTGAGACACCTGGCTTCTACCATACAGCATTCATTAGAACAATTGTTCAATACCAGTGTGTGCGTGTGTGTGTGTGTGTGTGTGTGTGTGTGTGTGCAGAAAACCAGAATGAGATTTGATAACATATAATATAGGAAACCACTTTTTAAAACTAGTGTTTAGTTCTTTATTATAAAATGTTTTTGTGGTTTCCATTGAACACTTATTTATATTCTTAAAGTCTTACTTCTGAAAAGATTTTAGGTCAGCAAATTCCTTCCATTTTCTTCAGTGAGTGGCTTCATATAATTTTAATAAAATTAGGTTAATTTGCTATAGTTTGTACTCTATCCTTGCATCTTCCAGCTTTATGAAAGATTTCTAGTCTGAACACACTAAGGTTCATTCTTTATGCTGTGAACTCTTTGAAGTTTGATGTGTACATTGCCAGGCATCAACCATGATGGTACCAAAAGGAGTATTTTCACTGCCAAAAGTGATGTCTGGGCCTCATCTGTTCACCTTTCCCTTTCCGTCCATGCCCCGGTGAGCACTGTGCTCTATACTACAGTCATACATTTTCCAGAATATTTATTGTTGAATTAAAAGAACATGTAACCTTTTGCTATTGTTTTCTTTCACTTATCAATACACGGTACATACATTTGAGATTGATCCATGCCATTTGTTCCTGGGAGCCTATCTACTTTTATTGCTATGTAACATCCTACCATGTGGATAGATCACAGTTTATCCTCTCACTCACTGAAGGACCCCATTATTGCTTCCAATTTAGAGCAATTATAAATAAAGATTTTCAAAATTAATTTTTAAATTAGTTGGACTCATACGTAGAAACATGACAGTTATACAGATATGGTAAGACTATGTTTTGTTTTGTAAAAAGAAAAATACTAATAGATTTACCAAAGTATCCTTTTATATTCCCAGCAACAATATGTGAGAATTTTTATTGCTTTTACATCCTTGCTAACATTGCCCCTGCCAGGAGGTGATTTTAACCATTGAAAGTGTAGTGATAAATATCTCAACGTTATTCAAATTTGAAAACTGTTAATAATAAAGGATGTTAACATTTTTATATAATTGGTTGCTCTTTATATGTTCTTGGGTTAGGCACCTGTTCAGATCTTTGCCTGTTTATAGTAGAGTTATTTATCCACTTATTGCTGAGTTTTGAAAGTTCTTTTATGTTTGGGACACAAGGCCTCTGATGTTTTGCAAATGTTTTTCCAAGTTTTCATTTTTCTAACATTATCTTTCACAGAGCAAACATTTTTAATTTTAATGAGGTCAAATTTAATGTTTTTCATTCCTGGATTTTATTTCTGGTGTTTTACCTAAAATATTATTACCGGTCTAAAAAACATATAACATTTCTCTTGTCTTTTACTCTATATAATCTATGGTATTACATTTTAAATTTATGTCCCTAATCCAGGTTGACCTTTTTTGTTAAAATTATAAGCTTTTCTTTTTATTAGATATGGGTGAACAATTTTTGCAGCAAATTTATTTAAAAAACTGAGTTTGTCCAGTAAACTACATTTGTTTAGGCAAATCGTTTTTAACTATATATTTTCACTTGTGTGGTTTAGTTTCTGTCTGTATATTTGGTTCTATTAATCTATTTGTTGGTGCCTTCATTTCAGGATATATTCTACGTGTCATCAAATATATTTTGAACATAAATATTAAGACATTTTTAGCATTTAAAAACTATATTATTTCATTAATTTCACATCTGTTGAACTTGTATTGTAATTAAGGAGTTTGCTACTGTGTGCTATTGTTGATTCTTTGGAATATTCTAACAGAGTCAATTGTGTCATCTTCCAACAAAGATAGTATTATCTCTTTCCTCCCATTTGTGTACATTTCAGTTTTTTACTTGTGTTATTGTACTAACTAGGACTTCCATTACAATGTTGAGTATGATGGGTACATCGCTGCCTAGCTCCCAATTTTAAGATACTTAGTTTATAAGTTTATAATCATTAAGTCTGATGTTTTTTGTAGGTTTTTTGATACATTGTTTATCAGTGAAATGTTCACATGCAGGACCCAAACAATACAAATCTTATAAAACTGATGAAGTAGAATATTTTAAGATCATGAACAGACTAAGGATTTAGCTCAGTGGTTAGAGTACTTGCCTTGCAAGCGCAAGTCCCAGAGTTCTATCCCCAGCACCAAAAAACTAAATAAAGTAAAATCAAGAACACTTGCTCATCAAAAAATATAAAATGAGTGCTAAAGGCAAACACAGAGGGCAAGAAAAAATATATTAATATATATGTGTATATATACATATAAAATAGATGCATAATATATATTTTCCTGCAAGTAATTCAAAAAGGCAGAAAACTGATAGAATAGAAACATATACAACATATTTAAATGAGCACTTCACCAGAGACTATGCAAAATATATGACAGTTTCACGAAAATCTCTGCAACTTATACATCAACAAGAAAAAGAAAACTCTATTTCCATTCACTCATCACAATGAATAAATATTTTCAAAGTCTGAAAAATACAAATACTATTCTACAATGTAAGTACCATATTACATTTTATTGCACACTGTTGTTTGATAGTATGTCACAGAAAATGTTTTAAACATCATTTTCTGAAGTCTAAAACACATGTGCTAAACAAAGTGTCATGAAATTATGTTAAATAATGTGGAAAAGTCATTCCATTTCTTCCTCCAAAAAACTCTTGATGTCAACGTTTATCAGTTTGAGTTTTCTTTCCCTAACCTTTGAAATATGCTTTCGCACCACCTTTGAAATACGTAGAGTATATTTCATACATCGAATTGTGATGTTATTTACATAAATATGGTGATATGTGCTGTTCAAAAAATATTTGGTAACAGAAAAAGATACAAAAATTATAGATTACATGACTGGTGTAGTACAATTGTGGCTATGAGACCACTCCCCTCCACTCACCTGGACCTGGGCTGTGCCGTAGGACCAAATCCCCACCTTTGTCCTAAGGTCTACTGCCTGAATGTAGAGATAAGACATGTTCCAGATCCTCCCACAGGACCTACTGTGACCTTTCTTCACTTGGAGCTCATTAAAATTTCACTTATGTGGACTGCATCTCATACATCCAATTACAACAGTCAATTAAGGGGAAACACACACCTAATAGATACAGTTGAAATGACTCAGCAATCTGTCACTCATGTCGTCAAGCATGGTCTGTTGGACCCAATGCAAGGCACCCCAAACCCCAGATCCTGTGCTGCATTTTAAATTTTTAAGTGCAATGCCTTCCATGCGCGTGCCATTTTCCCTTCTGCTGGAAAGAGGCTGCTCAGTGTGAGTGTACCGTGGCCTGATTAAAACTCGGCTGCTTTTTCTTTACCACCACGTGCCATGCCAGATTCTTTATTTGTCATGCACAGGACCTGGAAATCCATCTGGGAGCCCAATACACGTGGACACACGGAAGCCTCTTGGCAAGCCTCATCAAGAAGTAAGACCCTCTTTGGGGGGAGATTTGATATTTCTCTTTCCCATTTTTCATGCTTTTATTCCTGCACCGTGGACAGGGGTCAGACAGATAAATGCCACCGGAGTGTTTGCCGCTTGAAGACTTCTGTGAAAGGGTAACTCAAGCTTGAAACATAGAATTTCAGTCTTCACCAGGAGCAAGAAAACTTTCTTTAATTAGGCAGATTTATGTTTGTGTGACTTCTCTTTTGCAGCTTGGGGATTCCTTTCTGTATCTAGAATCTCCTAAGTCCCTAGAAAAATGAATTTTTGTACATAGCAGCTCAGGAGACCACAAGACACGAGCCCCCTCTAACCAGAAACGGGAAGAGGTTTCAGGAGGCACTCGTCAGAGTGTGTAGCAGCCTTACTAGATATTTTAACTCTTCCCTGGGCTGGACGGGACTGTGAGAACCTGAAATCATTGCACAGGAACCAGGAGGTGAGCAACAAAGCACAGGTCTTTAGAGCTTTGGAAGAACACAGCTCTTCTCCGCTGCAGTAGAGATAAAAGAATACATTAAGCACAGAAATAATCTGGTAAAGCCATGGTCTTCTTCACTGCTAAGCATCCTCTGGGAGTGGTGACAGAAACTGGTAACAGAAATTCTCATAAACAATTCTCTGATTGAGGAGCTGTTTCCTCTATGTCCCGTGAAGTTACAGATCCAGAATGGAAGCCAGTCCAGTGGAGTATTTTCTTTTTTTCCTATCTGGCCTCTGCTGCTTGAACTCAGATGGGCAAATATGTGGAATTTTCAGCACTGAAATGACTAATGAACCAAGGTTCTAGACCGAAGACCTAAAAAAGGAGTTTTGAGAAATTCAAAAATATGGAATTAGTCTCCAAGATAAAGTATTATGTGGAGAAAAGCCTGCTAAAGTATTCAAGTACTCTAGGGCACACCACATTTTGCAAGCACACATGTAGGGCTGATCTTACCTGGTTTATCAGACTTTGAATACTGAACTAGCAGGTGTACCAGCCCAAGTGCTAGTCTGGCCTAGTGGAAACACAGATTTGCATCTGGAGAGCAGCAAAAAGGGAACTGAGGTTGGAACCACAGTCCACAGAAAGCAAGCTGCCAATTGCAGCCAGATTGCTTGCTAAAACAAACAAATTAACATTCTCCGTAGGATTTAGGAAAACTCAAAAACTCACACAAAATTAGCAAAATGTGTTGTACTCTATTCAAAATTATAAAACGACACAGAAGCAAATATTTATTAGAAAAGACAAGGCCATCGCAGAGGTTATGGGTAGCAATTTAAAAGACATTTTGGTTAGTTTCCCAGAACACATGGCTAATCATGCCACACCCCTAAATAAAGCTGTTTATTTTTCTTCTCATTGTTTACAAAACTTTCAGTATGTAAATTCTGATTCTTTTCTCTCATGTGTCTTTTTTTTTCCCACTAGGCCTTCTCTTTCTGCCTCAGGTACACTTAGTTTTTAGTTTATCCAGTTTCTTAGATATACTAAATTATACTTTACATCTTAAATATCCAATATTGTGTTTCTAACGTGAAAAGGAAAAGAAAAACCCAAGAAACAAAAATGAGTAGATGCATCTGGGTAACCTTAGGGGGAATGTATTAAATATAGAAAGATAAAGGAGAAAAGTTAATCAGATTAGCTGATTATTATATCAGGTTAGCTGATATAATAATAATAATATTTTTTCACTAGTGAAATTCACTGTTGTACACAGTAGCACAGACAAATTTGAATGTTTCATAGGACACAGATGAGAATGAAGGAAAAAAGAGATGAGATTCTGTGGATGCGTAGAAAACATTTCATAGCAAGAGATCTCCACTTGCTTTAGTACAGTACGTTAAAGTGGTTAAAATACAATAGTGAAAGGTGCAAATTATGGCCACACTGTCATTTTCCCTTCAGTTCAACATATAGTGTATTTGTATACAGCTTCCCTGTTTATTTAAATTACCTTGATCATGGAATACTTGTGCAAAATTTGAAGAAAGACAAATGGTATATTGTACTTCTTTGCCAGGATAATCACATTCGGTAAGATTTCTATATATTTAGAATATCAATGTACTTATACATTTGTTTAAAAGTTTGTGAATTCATTCATTCAACTAACATTTATAGGCCTCCTACTAATACGCTTATAATTGTGTCAGAGTTGATGTTACAACAATAAAACAACAGACAAAAGTTTATGGCTTTGTAGAGTTTATACTGTATTCAAGAAGCTAAGTCAATGATATTTGCAGTATATGAAATAATAATAAACTCTGTGGCGAACATACGTCAGTGAAAATAGAGAAAGTTGATGCTAGTTTTGTAAACGACATGGTGAAGTCAGCAAAGACCTCATGGATGAGATGAAATACCACTAATAATTGGAGGATATGAGGGCAAGATCATCCAAAGCACAGTTGCTGAATGTGCTTAAGAGGCGGGAATCGGTTGTAAGTAGGTCTCTAGGCACATAACTCGGAAGGGTGTTTCTTGTCCCCAGTCTGTTACTGTCTACATTCTTGTCTCTCTAAAGTGATTAGCTTTCTGATACTCTTCCATTCCACCAACTATTTCTGCCATGGAGGCAGCCAACAACAGACTGATACTCTGAGCTAAGGGAAACCTTTCTTCCTTCAAGTTGTGGGTGTGGGGATTTTGTCCCAGCAGTCAGAAAGTTGTTTAATAAAGAAAATTGGTACTGATGGTGGGTTGTTGCTATTGCCGTAGCTTACCATGTGTTTTAGAAGCCTTTGGAACTGGATCTGAGTGAGCTTTGAAAAACTTTGGGAGATTCGGGCTAAAGAAATCCTAGAATTCTATGAGCAGTACTTGACGTTCTCTTCTGGTCAGAACTCAGAAGACGAGAATGCTGATAGGAATTCGAGCAGTAGGCCAAGTTCAGGAGATTTCCGAAGGTGAAAAGGACCACACTGGCAGTTGGACTAAAGTATGTGTGTGTTACATAGTAGCAGAAAATTTGTCTAAAATTTGTCCAAATGGGAAAGGGAACAAGGGAGGGGGAAAGGAACAGAGGGCCAAGAGAAAAAAGAAATGGAAGGAAAAAATGGAAACAAAGCTTTTGTAGATAGGGAGGGAGGAGGGGGTGAGGGGAGGGGAGTGAGAAAAAAAGAAGCAACAAGATATGTCATGTACAAGTACAAATCCCCTATGATGAATGTTATCACTATGTACATCTAAAATGTACCATTAAAATAAAAATAAAATAAAATGAAATAAAATTTGTCCATGTCCCCAGACTTCACAGGAGGATGACGTTAAGGGTGGTGGACTAGAACTAATCAGTTCGGCAGAGGGAATTTCGAGGCAGCTCAACCTTCTGGCTATCATATAAATACTGCTGGTTGCTTTTGGTCATTTTTATGGCGAGAATTAGGAAAAGACTGACCAAAAGTCATTTAAAAGTGTCCAGCTTTGAGGGGGCTGGGGATTTAGCTCAAGTGGTAGAGTGCTTGCCTAGCAAGCACCAGGCCCTGAGTTCAATCCCCAGAACCCTCCAAAAATAAATAAATCTAAAATAAATACATAAAAGTGTCTGGTTTTGTCAGAAAGGAAGTGTGTATAAAATTGAGGCCAAGAGGTGTGAATAAAATGTGGCTGATTAAATTATTAGCATTAAAAAGAAGCAATATTCTTTGCATCAGGACAATAGGAAAGTTGGCTTGAAGGTATCTCAGGAAAAGCCAAGAACAGTTCCATCTCAAGCTCAAAAGTGCAAATGTATCAACTTTACATTTGAGAAGATAGTCCTTGGGCTCCCTCCTAGAAAAGAGCCACCTGGTGAATTAGTTCCCTGTGATTCAGTTCATCATGCTCAGACATTCTCAAACTCAGAGACTGCTGCAGTCCTAGACTAAGGGGACCAAGCTACTCCTTAAATTGACAATAAACCCCATTGCTTCCCTATATGCAATGAACTACTACATGACCTTAAAAAAAAAGCAATTTTGTAATTTTTGTGACCCAAACTGCAGGACATTATGTTAAATAAAGCAAGCCAGGCACAGAAGCACAGAAAGAAAAATACTGTGCTATCACTTACATATGAAATCTAAAACTTTTAATCTCATAGAAAGTAGAAAGCGTCCTACCAGAGTCTGGGATGGAAAGACAGGGTTGCAGGAAGCGAAGAGGTTGCTAAGAGTGTACACAGTTTCAGTTAGCCTGGAGGAATACATTTAAACAGTCTATCTTACTGTATATATAGTCACCAAAATGAATATATGTGTTTCAGAATTCCCAAAAGAATATATTTTTAGCAATCTCATAACAAAAAATAGGTCCATGAGGTGATTGTTATGTTATTAAGTTTGACCAAGTCTATAGTATACACATAAATCAAAATACCCCATTTTACTCTGTAAATACACACAATGATTACTGGTCAATTAAAAGTAAATACTTTAAAGATAAAAAAGTGAAAGTCATATAAAAAGACAAAAATAGAAATTCATAAATAAAATTTTAATAATGAAATAATGTACTATAAATACGTATCTATTTTAGATGATTGTAAGTTTATTATTAAAACTGATTCAGCAGTAGACTTTCCAGTCATGATATTTCTTAAATCATATTAAAATTTCCACAAATAAAATGAAGTGCTAAAAAAGTATATTTACATTCAGAAATTAAATAAAATATTCAGATTATCTCTAGTGTATTTATAATACATTTTTCAATGGGCATAGTCTTTAATCTTCAGCCTTTGTTCTCAATGGACTACACAAGTAAAGAACAATAAAGTTGGGTTTTTTTTTGTATGAAGTTCACATCTTTTGAGTGATACTAGAGATGTTCGGACTATCTGGCTAAAATTACAAACACTCAAGATTACAAAAGTGCCATTAAGTAGAGAAGCAAGAAAAATATTTTTATCTGTGCTGTTTTCAACTATTTATGAGTTACTTGGATGAAATCCGAAGGAAAGACTCATAAGTTTACTTCAGGACACAAAGCCTTAGTGAGAGTATTATACTTCTAGTTCAAAGCATGCAAGAAAACCAAACCAGCAAAGCAAAGTTATTTGATGTTGCTTTGTGTTAGAATCCAGAGAAAATAACTGCTTTGATCAGTTTTCAGCCTGGAAAATGTCCTCTAGTAGAACTGCTCAACAAAGCAGACTTTGTTACGGATTGCATAGTCTATGTGTCAATTCTCCTTTGAGTTTCTTGCATAGGTTTTTGGAAAATGAATCAAGATCATGTTTTACAATATGAACATACCTTTTGTATGTTTAATACATTTGCTAGAAAAGTTTATGTCACAAGGGAATATGAATTAATTAAGAGTTGCTTCACAATTGAGATGAAACATCTATTTCATAACTTATAAAGGAACTATTAGCAAACTTTTGGGCAAGTACGTATATAATCACTTAATTTTGTATTTCATTATTACAATGATATTTAAAGGGCAAAAAACAGGATTACACATCTGGAAGGGTAAACTGTTATGTCAGGGATGCCATTTATTATATGTCCAATCTATCTCCAGTAAATACATTTCAATAGGTACTTTTAAACTTCAAAACCAATTATTATCCCAATTTTACAAATGAAAACACTGATTTTTGGAGATTCAAGACCACAGTCAAAAAGTTAGAAAATAAACTTGATGAAATTTGAACACTGATATGTTTTATAAGGATACTCACATAAAAATTAGCAATGTGCAACTCATGACCACAAATCCTAAAAAAAAAAAGTTTCAATAATACAAGATATTATGATTTTTAGGGATAAAAATCAGGAACTACATCTCATTTAAATGATGTGTCACTAATAATGAGATTGTGTAAAGTTATTTTATTTTATTTTTTATGTAAAGTATTTTAAACTTCAAAGATTCATCTACAATGTCCAGTATAGAAGTGAAAAAAGTCTTAGTTATTTTGTTTCACAAACATAGAACAATGTGAGTAACCAAACACGTTTCTTATAATTTGATGACTGGCTATAAGCATTGAGGTCCAAATATAAAAATTTGTTTTTAAATGTTGTTCTTATGAATATTACTCAACATCCAGATAACTATATGTTTTTTGAAAAATAGAGGGTAAAATGCTTTGTAAACACAAAGCAGAACTAATTTACAGAAATGAAAGTAGTATTTTCAAACAATTCAAAATGGTTAGGCCGAAAAAATTATTCTGATTCTTTACATTTTTTAGTGTAGAAGCAAAATCCAATCTTTCAGTCTCTCTGATAGTACTAAAATGCAAGTCAATTATATCTTATGTTTTCTTAAAATATTTTATACTAATATGATTCAGCCATTCAGTGCATTTGAAAATAGAAACTGTACTACTTAAAACTAAAAATGCAAAAAAAATTTTCATTTCAGAAAATGTTCAAAATGAAACAAAGAGTAATATTTTAGTTTACATCCCTTAAGTACAATTTCACATCTCTCTTTTTTATTATGGAGTATTAAACACAAATGTTATATACAAGTTTTATATTTATGGAAATAATCAAAATGTGAAAATATTGCTTAGCATATTTGTTGAACATTTTCAATGATGTCAGATCTACAGTATTCTACTAAATAATAATTATGGAACACTTTTTAATACTTGCTTTGAAATTGACATTACTTAATACTTACCCTTTATAACTTATTTTGAGGTCAATAACCATGAATACTACATAAACTCTAGAAAAATTTGAATAGACAAGTAAGTCTTTGAATAAATTTTAGAGATCTTTGAGGAAATATTGTTTGTATGCTTAAAATTGCTATTTATCAAAATATACTAATAACACTCTTGAAATTTTCCACACAACTTACTTTACATTTCTCTATCTAGTGTTCATTTGTGGAGATCAAGTATATTAAATGAATGTTGTCCTAAAATATATATCACCCTTTTATTTATGTCAACTCATTTCATCTTCCATAATGAAGTACAGGCAAATGGGAAAAAGGAAAATAATATAGTTAGGTGTCCATGATTTTAAGATGGTAGGTTTTCCTAAGGGAAAAGATCTTGACGTTTAATGGAACAAAAATTAGAAGAATTAAAATTATTTGATTCAGTGTTGAAAGTGAATCTGAAAACATTGAGTCAAAAGAGAACCAATATTCAATTACATTTTTAACTTCATTATAATTACTATATTGAAAAGTTTATTTTTAGACTTATTTCACTTGTAAAATACTTTTTTCTCGTTTTCTTGATATTTACAAATATTAGCTCACTTTTAATTGTAGAGAAAATGTACAGTACTAAAGGGGATTCTTCAATGTTGAAAACTAATGAATTCTATCATTAAAGAATATTGTTAAGATACCATCCAATTACAACATTGTCTGCATGTATATTTTGATTTAGTGTTATTAAAAATCATCATATATAAAATTCAAATAAAGTAGTAATTTCAGTAAAATACAATGTTTATATTTTCAAAACAATGTAAACTGTTTCAACCATGTAGCTTTTCTTCTTCCCTGTAAACTCACCAGAAGTCGTTGTTATTTGATTTCTTGATGATAACCATTCTTTCTGGAGCAAGAAGAAATCTCAGTGTTATTTTAGTTTGCATTTCTCTAATGTATTTTTTGGTCATTTGTACGTCTTCTGAGAACTCTCTGGTCAGTTCCCCATTTTCTGTCTTTTATTTTAGGGTGCCTTTTTTAAAAAAAAATTCTTTATGTATACCAGAGAGTAGGCTTCTGTCCAAGCAGTAGCTGACATTCTTTTAATTCTGTAGTTTGTCTCTTCACTCTATTGCTTGTTCCCTTTTCTGTGAAGAAGCTTTTAAATTAGCTATAATCCAGTTGGTCGATTCTTGATTTTTACTTCATGTACAATTAGTCTTCTGTTCAGAAGTTCCTTGCCTATGCCTGTCGTCAATACCATGCCTATGCCTATTTTATCTTGCAGCAGATTGTTTATGTGTTAACATTTAGATCTTTGATCCATTCTGATTTTACTTTAATACTTTGTGAGAGACACGGTCTTGATTTGTGTTTTGTGAGCGTCTAACAAGTTTTCCCAGCTCTGTTTGTTAATGAGGCCATCTTTCTTCCAGCTTATGTTTTCGGGCCCTTTGTCAAAGATCAGATGCCCGGATGTGTCTGGGTGGTTGTGAGCACCCTCGTTCTCTTGCGTTAATCTACGTGTCTGTGTGCCAGCATCAATCCTGCTTTTACCACTGTAACTCCTTATAATAGTTTGCGCTCTGGAATTGTGGCTCCTCCTGCTTTGCTCTTGCTCAGGATTGTTTTTGTTATTTTGAGTCTCCTCTGGTTCTGCAAGAATTTTAGGATTATTTTCTCTAGTTCTGTGGGAAGGCTGTTAGTATTTTGCTTGGGATTGCATTAAATATACCAAATTCGGAAGTGTGGCCATTTTGACAATATTGTTTCTGCCTATCGAGGAATGCGGTACACTTTCTATTTGTGATTTGAAGTCTTTCTCTTGACATTCTTTTTCCCTATGTAAAATTACATAGATTATTTTTCTACTCTTTATTCTCTTGAAGCCTTTGATGTAGTTTTCATAAACATTTTAACTTCTGGTTCAGATACTGTTTTAGTTAATTTTCTCTCATTGTTGGGACAGAATACTGGACACCCAAAGTAAGGGGAAGAAAG